>OZ007537.1:3220543-3471981 GCA_963931895.1 Eupithecia pulchellata
GTGTAATCTAGTAGAGCTTTATAACGCTTAAGCGGTCGATGTGGACCTTCTGTGAAATCTTATACCTAATGCAGTTTTGTGTTAAGAAGGTTTAAGGTTTAAGGTGGGTACTCCTGTTTCCGCATTTGGACTCAGTTCGGTCCATTATGCGTGATGTGGGTGCTAGCAGAGCCAGCCTAACTCCGTCCCAGAAGCGCAGAATCTTCCTGGGGTCTTCACAGGCTTCACGGAGTGACCTCGGCAAGTTGAGGATTTCTATTCGTTGTGCTGATACTCCTTCGCATTCCAGGGACTACGTGGGCAGCTGTTTCGTCGTTGCTGAGGCATCCTCTGCAGAGAGGACTGTCTGTTGGCTCCGATGGTGAATAGGTGTTTGTTCAGTGGGCAATGCCTGTTAGTGTTCCTACCAGAGTACGTAGGTCCAGTCGATTTAGGTCATTAAGCGTTTAGTTAGCTTCTTTGATATTGATGGGAGCGCCTCTCTAGTTTGTCTACACTCAGTTAGGCGTGTCCATCGTTCGTTGTGCATCATTCTAGTTTTGAGCCTGATCCATGTTTGGAGTAATGAAAATGGCAAGGGGAGGAAAGGAAGTGGACCTTCTGTGGTTGTTTCCGATCCTCGCCGTGCCAGTTCATCAGCAGCGTCGTTTCCTAGCGATCCGCTATGTCCTTTTATCCATTGAAGGGTCTTGTTATTTGTTGATATCCTTTCTAATGCTAGATGGCATTCGTACACTAGCTTTGCAGTTTTGTGTTACTTGGGCAACCTGAAAACAGGGTGCCAGCTATAGCACCCTGTTAAAGCGTTTGACGACCTCTGTGGCGGGGTGGGCGAAGGTCCGCCTGCGAAGCAAGCGGTTGCGGGTTCGATTCCGCCTTCGCCTCGGGACAAATATATGTACGATCTGCAAATATCTGTTCAGGGTGTTCTGGTTGTTTTCTATGAATAATAAAAAATATCTATCTATGTATTAATATTTTATTATGTATATCAGTCATCTAGTACCCATAACACAAGCTCTGCTTAGCCTGGGGCTAGATGGTGCTGTGTGGATTGTCCGCTATTATTTATTATTTGTTTATTATTATTTATAGCTGGCACGCTGTTTATATCTCATAACGGGAGGCCTAATGCTGATGATGATACAGCCTGATTAAATATTCCCTTTCGTAGTATTGACAAATGCATACCACTCAGGCAGCGGCAGCGAAGATCGGCGATCCAACCAAGACAATATCGGGCTCGCGCACAGACTACCCCGTGCCCATGAATGCGATGCGCAGGCGCATTGCGCAGCGTCTCAAGGAGGCGCAGAACACATGCGCTATGCTGACGACCTACAATGAATGTGATATGAGGTATTAACTATCTGTGGCCTTTTTCTGTATGACATAGGAGATTCCTTGCCCAAACCGAATGACGACAGAGCGTTATCTAAATATGGTGTTGCCCGATTCCACGCTTATTTATATGGGGCATAGAGAATACTCTATGTCATAGAGTCTATGACATAGGAGATTCCTTGCCCAAACCTAGTGACATCACAGCGTCTTCTAATTTTAAAACAGTTTTGGCCGATTTCACGCCTTTTGTCGAATCTGTGTAATGCGTTTATCTGACCTTCTTTTTCTTATTCGTACTTTTTACTACTTTGCACTCTTTGAAGTTCGTTCGACGACGTAAATCTTATAACAAGCAAAATAACATTAAAGTGATCTTAATGTTATTTTGCAAGTCTAATAAAAGGTTACCTACTACATGCATGCATGCATGCATGATCATTTATGGGTCAAAAAGCATAGATACAGTGTAAAGGCGAAAGTGAAAATATCTACTCGTAAAATAATAATCATAATACTGCTGCACAATAATATTAGAATTACTGCGTAGGTCTAAAAAGGTCATAACACGGAAAAAGGTATGTATTAAAAATTTGACGTTGCAGCAACTTGATGGCATACCGGAAAGCGAACCTAGCTTCATTCGTAAAGAAGTACGGAGTGAAGTTGTCGTTTATGTCGCCGTTCCTGAAGGCATCGGCCTGCGCGCTTCAGGACCAGCCGGTTGTCAATGCGGTTATCGAGGGAAATAACATTATTTACAGGTAGACAGAGCCACCATACTTAACTTAAAAACTTTTTTGAGGACAGAACTTTCCTCAGATAAATATCGAATGAAATATCTTTACCTATACTTCTATACCTAAGTCCTAGTAATATACTGAAGAAATATTAGATTTTTTTTTATTACAAGGCACCGAAACTACTGAACCGATTTGAAAAATTTGTCTGACAAGGGTAAAATAATAAATATAAATAATGCTAGCCTAGACTATCCACACACAGGATGCTGTAATGATGGTAGATGATCTAGCTCCAAGTTAAGCAGAGCTTTTGTTTTCGGAAAAAAATTATAGCTATTATTTAAATGATTTTTCCATGAAAAAAGTATTGAAAATGGTAAAAAAGTCTAATTTACCATAGCAACTCAATCTGTTTCCATTTTTTCACGTAATAATGCGTGACCTTCGCAAAAGTAGTAGCAGATAAAAGAACAAAAGTATATATTATTTATATTCTTCTATTTAATATTCTGATTTGTTTCCATATTAGTCAAATTTCCTAAATTAGTTCACAAAAGATGAGTCTTCTTTTCGTAGCACTTTGTAGCACTTGCTACGATGCTACGTCAGCTCTATAAGTCCGTATCAAACAAAATATGTATGTAGTATAGTACGCGTCATGTAAAAAGAACGCTGGCGTGAACCTTCGCAGTAGGCGATTTATACGTCTATACGTATAAATCGCCTACTGCGGAGGTTCACGCCAGCGTTCTTTTTTACGTATAAATCGCCTACTGCGCAGGTTCACGCCAGCGTTCTTTTTACATGACGCGAACTATACTGTGGTGACACAGTTCATGTAAAAATAAGCAGCGCAAATGCGATTCGGCAATGCAGCATTTTTCAGTATTTAATCGAGGTCTCCAGTCCCTACCAAATCTTTTCTTAATTCAGACATCCTACGAAATAGGATTGTAGAATAATATATTTTGTGGAGTAACGTAATCGCGTGTATTTTCAAACTATTAATAGGTACAGATCAGTTTATTTTTTCTATCTTTAATTTTACCTTCCGCAATAGGACAGTGAAGACATAAAAATAAATTTTTAGTTTAGGTTTTGATGACGCTGGTTCAGATCTTCAACTTTTGAGCTTTTGCTGGGTACTGCCTAATAGCATAAACTCTCCTCTGACATAGTCTTTCATATGGGGACGACAAATATCCATGAAGGATTTCTGCATACTAGCTGCTGCTAGTATTATGTTATCTGTGCCCAGCAGTGAGTCACCTATTAGGCTAATAGAGGAGGATTACTTATAGGTAGATAGGTGCTGGTATGCCACTCCCATCCGCTCTAACGCGGTTTTATTCAAAAGCAACGTCCAAAGGTACACAACTAATACTTGATTTATATTATTCATCATCATCACCAGCCTATAATATTCCACTGCTGGACATAGGCCTCCCCTAATGAGCGCTATAGATGGCATCATTATTTGGGGGTTATTGCCCATGCCCATAATCCCCACGCTGGGCATGCGGGTTGGGGATCGCAGTTCGGAGTAGTTGTTCCGCAGAAGGCGCTGCTGCCCGCCCCCCGGTGTGTTTCCCTTAGTCGCCTCTTACGACACCCACGGGAAGAGTGTGGGTGGTGAAATTCTATGCCGGCACCACACGGCTTTATATTATTGCTATCATTATACTCTATACTAGCAGCCCGCCCCGGCTTCGCACGGGTATTTTAAAGAATTTTAAGTTCTTACATACACACGTTAGATAAGGTAGTTTATTATTGAAGTTTTCATAGGGATCACTAAAAATATTCTATATGATTTTTTTTTCCAAAAAGGTCTAGTAGTTTCGGAACCTATTCAATTCAGACCACAAACAAACAATAAAACCTTTTTTTAAAATTGTACCTTTACCTCCTTTACAGAAAAACAGGGAGAACTTTATTTTTTGGCATTGACTTTTCTCTCGCACCCCAGTAACGAATTGTGATGTCTATGACAATCCATAACTGACACTGGCGGAGTCGTCGTAGCAAAAGCGGTGCCATAAAAAAAGAAGTTGAAGTTGAGTCACAGCAAAAGCGAGCAGCGCAAAAAAAGAAAAAAAAAGAAGTTGATGTATATCGCTATGGTTTTATTATTGAAGTTTTTATACGGATCTCTAACTTTTTTGAAAATATTTTATAGCCTATGTTCATCACGGAAATTTTAGGATTCTTATGATGGAAGAATTTTTCAAATTGGTCCAGTAGTTTCGGAGCCTATTCAATTCAAACAAACAAACAAACAAACAAACAAACAAACATACAAACAAACAAACAATCAAATCTTTCCTCTTTATAATATTAGTAGGTATAGAGTATAGATAATCAACCAATCCTTCTTCCAACCCAATGATTGATATGGCTCCTTTAGTTAGTTAGGTAATTTTGTAAATCCTGAATTTCTGTAATAGAGGTACATTAATTTAATTTCGTTTTTGTATAAATCCTTGGAAATATTTTCTCGCTCTATCGGTGGAAACTGTTTTACTTATTGTTTCTATTGTTATGTGCTAGTTTTAAAGCTTTTTGTTTCCCTAAGATAAATAAATAAATAAATAAAAAAATTTCATGAAATGTCTGTAGGTACTGGTTAAAACGAGTTTCACTATTCCCATTTCCCACTCGAAAACTGTGACTCTTTGACTGCGTGATCTTTACTGACGATCGGCAACACTTTATTCATATTTCTCGTTTGCAGAGATTTCGTGGACATATCGGTGGCAGTGGCCACGCCTCGCGGACTCGTGGTGCCCATTCTCAGGAACGTGGAGTCGATGGACTATCCACGCATCGAGCTCGCCCTGGGTGCGATCGCAGAAAAGGCTAGGACAGGTGAGATTCAAAAGATTTTAGTTAGGCCTCTGACATAATGTTTCATATGGGGACGAGAGATATCCATGAAGGATTTTCTCACGACAAAAAAGGTGAGATCCAGTAGTAGACTATTAGGCTATGATGATTTTCTTTAAGACCACTTTAAGCTAGCCAATCTACTCTCCTTCCAGGTAAACTAACTCAAGCGGACATGCAAGGTGGTACCTTCACTATCAGCAACGGCGGTGTCTTCGGCTCATTGCTGTCCATGCCGATAATCAACCTTCCGCAGTCGGCCATCCTCGGCATGCATGGCATCTTCCAGCGCCCTATAGCTGTTAATGGAAAGGTATCAGAAGAACTTTTGACACTATTAAACCATGCCTGGTGGTAAAAGGTGACATGGTATGCCAGGGGGATTTAAAAATTAACTTTGGGGTATATTCTGTTGAAAATTATAATAATTTCTAATTATACAGGATTATAAAATGTAGATGATCAATATCCTCTTAAAGACGACTTGGGTAGATCACGACAAACAAGTTCTTTGACTTTTTTCATACAAGAAAATAAATAAGTTTTCCAGTTCTGATCTTCGTAGCTCTATGTCAGTCATAACACTAAAGCCATAATTATGTTTTTTTATCACATTTTATTTTAATTACCTTTAATTAATAATATATTTAATTCATATAATATTACATGTCGGTCCGTGTGAACGTGTGAACATGGAAATAAATCCGGAAAATAACTTTAGAGACTTTAGTCAGTTTCTTTCCCCATTTATATTCATGTTCATGTTCAATGATATGCATATAAGAATTTATAATTGTCATTAAACAAAATTACCCCCTACGGAGGCTGGCTGCTTATGGCCTATGCCTACCTACTTTTATAGCCTTGACTTTTGTTCCCTCGTTGCGCTGAAACTACAGGTCAGTTGTAACAAATCAGACGGCGTGGGATTCGTTACAATACCACTGACTATGGTTATAATTTAAAAGTAAATTTAAATAGGATGCCTACTTACCATGATTTGAGTTTTTAATAATCCCGTTAATAATTAATAACGTATCAGTAGCTATGAGTTTTTTTTTATCAGAATAAATTGTTTCTATAAAATGTCTATAAAGTTATTTTAATTGAGATTTTTTACTAACAATGCCAAAATCTTTTCTGAATCACAGATAGCATAATTCTGAATAAAGTTCAAAACAAATCGAATAGCTCACTTAGTTGTTGTCAGGTTTTCTTAGCATGTTGATGATATCAGTGGACGACGTCGCGATGGGCGAAGGGTCCGCCTGCGACGCAGGAGGTTGCGGATTCGATTCCCGCCTCGAGTCAAATGTGTGAACGATCCGCAGATTTTCACTCCGGGTGCTCTGTCCATTTTCTACTTATAGTAAAAATATATGTATCTATTTATTATGTATATCAGACATCTAATACACATAACACAAGCGCTGCTTCGCTTGCGGCTAGATGATGCTTTGTGGATTGTCCAGAATTATTTATTTATTACCTTTTTTCAGGTTGTAATAAGGCCGATGATGTACCTAGCCCTTTCGTACGATCACAGGTTGGTCGACGGTCGCGAAGCAGTGTTCTTCTTGAAGAAAATCAAGTCAGGAGTAGAAGACCCGACGTCAATTTTAGCAGGAATATAGGCATTAGAAACGTATTTTGTTTTGTGTAAGGTTATTATGAAAGTCGCCATGGTTAATTATGGCAGTAACGCAGATTGAATTGTATAATATTACCTAATACGTATACATTGTTAGATTAAAATTCGTTAAGTTTTTATTTGTTCGTGTTTTTATTGTGATTATTTATAGCACCTTAATACCACGAGTTAAATACCTACTATGAATTATCGTAAGTTAATAATTTAATTATGTAAAAGATACACAGTGTAAGTGTTACCAACAACGGTTTGTTCATAAATACCTTTGTGATGCCTGCAACGTCGGAGAACGCAGGAAAACAAAATGAACGATCACCTTGAAATGTTTAATTTCTTCTAAAACTTAAAGAAAGCAAATCCCTTATTGTTAAAAGCGAAAAGAATTAGATGGGAACAAAGATTTTAAATCTTTGGATGGGAAGCAATCTTTGCATAACGTTTTAACGCTAAAGACGACAGGGGACTCATCCTGACGGTAACAATGTTTTGTAATATATCAGTCATCTAGTGCTTATAACACAAGCTCCGCTTAGCTTGGGGCTAGATGATGCTGTGTGGGTTATCCAGCATTGTGTATATTTATTTGATATGACTCTCGATCAATAGATCGACAAATATACAGATGCACTCGCCTTTGCGAGCTTAAAACTATTCGTCTTACCTTATAGTTTTGAGGTAAAAATCTAATTGGTGTTTTTCAAGATTTACCGCTCATAATATGATTAGTATGGCCGCCGCCATTCCATGACTAAGAAACTTCCTTGAACTGGGCACTGGCAGAGACGTGGCAATACTTATTGCCATAGCGAAGTTGAGTCAATCAGGAAATATTACGCGCCACAGACCTCAGTGGAGCATACTATTTTAAAGCGCATACAGGAGCGAATGACCTTGAGCAATTTGGGCGGGGCTATGGTTTCGCCCCGCACCTGCCGCGCGCCCCCCGCCCCGCGCCGCTGCATAGCCAAGAAAATGAAATAGATTTCGCGCGTTAGAAATCCTTCATGGCCGCGCGGCGCGTAAACCAAGCCGGCTGACATGCGATAATTGCGGGTTCAATTCCCACTGCGGGATAATTTTTTACAAATTGTCTATCTTTATTTATGTCTGTGCTGTTCTTGTGAAGCTAAATAAATGTATCTTTGTCTTTAAAATTCTGCAAGTATTTGTTCTTGGTCTGGGAACAGAACTCGGTACTTTAGGTAAGTAATAAGTATGTATGTTACCGCCTTACCGCCTCTTGTTACTACCCGCGGCGCGGCGTTCGCGTTGTAGGTAATTTCCTTCTAAACTAGCCTATATTCCAATCATTCGAAAGTTTTATGCATCAGTTTAGTAGGTTAGGTACATGGTAACAAACATTCATACAAGCTTCTCTAATTTTCAATGTTCGTAGGATATCAATGATAGGTAGGTTATACGGGTGGAATAATTTGAAACAATAAATCTCTGAGCTAAAGGAAAAAGGTCATAATGGACCAACAGAAAAAAATTACCACTAGGTACATGGTATTTACATATAGGTTTTTACACCTATATAAAGAAATGATGCTAGAAATCGGATGTAAAGATTTGATAAAACAGTAAATTTCTAAGCAAGAGGAGAAAGGGCATCCTGGACCAAGAGACAAAGTTACTTTTATAGATTTTTTTCTTTTATTTTCTTTCTGCTGTTTTTTAGGGGTTTGAAACCGAGGTCAAAACCCTAAAAACCAGCAGAAAGAAAACAAAAGAAAAAATATCTACGATATATAAGTTTTGTCTCTTGGTCCAGGGATCCTTATGACTTTGATTCTGTTTTGTGTTTTGAATCTATAATTTCAGAAACTACTGCAGCTATTGACTTGAAATTTGAAATAATAATACATTTTGTGCGCCCGCACAGATTTATAGAAAAATAAATAAAAAATCAAAATGAAGATTTTCAGTACAAATTTTGAAATCGAAATTTTAAATGGGACCTACAGAAATTAAAGTGGTATCAAATGAAAGGTACTGATTTGTACATTTCGTTTTGGAAATTTTGATTTTTATAGTTTTTGAGAAAAAGGTCGAAAAAAATGACAATTCCCCCCCCCCCCCCCCACCTATCTCCGAAGATTGCAGAGCGATCTATGTAAAATGTACCAAGTATTTGAAGATATGTATCTATATTTTACAGGAAAAATATAAAGAAGTCTGTAAAAATAATACTTTTTGAAATATGGTCAAAAAAGGGCGGGAAAAATTTCTAAAGGGATCACTACCAGAGAAATCTGTTAACATAACTACTTTTAAAAATACGGTCAAAAGGGGGGGGGGATTTCTAAAAGGGAGACTACCCCCGTCGAGTGGGGTATCAATTTGCACATTCCAAAACAGGTTTTGAAATTTCAAAAGGTTATATACTTTTCGAAATATTTTGATAAAGGTCGAAAAATTGGCCATTCCTCCCCCCCTATCTCCGAAGATTGCAGAGTGATCGATATAAAATGTACAAAGCGTTTGTAGATATACAATGTGTCTGGTCACCGGTGTCGGAGACTTTGGGGAGGGGGGGTGAAATACGGTAAATTTTATCGAAAAATCACTATTCCTATTTTTTTTCTACCTCCATTGCAAAATGGCAGCCATTTTGTTTTCTTTTGCCTCGAAGCACGGGTGCTTGTACTGATTTAGCTATAGCTACCCATGTAGAGGTCCTAGGAAGACGATAGAGGGCTCATTTGATAGCCAATAATGTGAACAATAAAGCAGTGATAACATTGTTTCCATTTCCATTTTATAATAGAGGAAAAAAGAATTTATAAAACAAAAAAAAGATTTTTTATAAAATTTTTTTTTAATAAACTTCTAAACTATCTTACTTATAGCTAAGAGACAAGAGTTATTTTGAAGCACACAGTATTTACTAACGTTCAAAAACAAAAAACATGTAGCTTGACAGTTTGGATTCTATGAAAAAGCTAATAATTAAATTTTTATTTTTCAAAAAATATTTTTTTTGGTTTCATAAATTCTTTTTTCCTCTATTATAAAATGGAAATGGAAACAATGTTACCATTGCTTTATTGTCCACATTATTGGTTATCAAATAAGCCCTCTATCGTCTTCCTAGGACCTCTACATGGGTTGCTATAGCTAAATCAGTACAAGCACCCGTGCTTCGAGGCAAAAGAAATCTAAATGGCTGCCATTTTGTCATGGAGGTAGAAAAAAAATAGGAGTAGTGATTTGTCGATCAAATTTACCGTATTTCACCCCCCCCCCCCCCAAAGTCTCCGACACCGGTGACCAGAGACATTGTATATCTATATTTTACAGGAAAAACATAAAAAAAAATTGTAGGTACGCACTTACCTACCCACTAATCTCTGTAGTAACCGCAACCTCTTGCGTTGTAAGCCCACCGCGCCAAGAGGTCGTCAATAAACGTAACAACCTAAACGACAAAAGTTCAAAACCCTCGGCGCGCGAGTTACACTCGCAATTGTCGTACTTGTTTATCTAGAATTCTAGATAATTATGTACAAGTACAAAGGGTGGCCGTCGCGAAGAAAACCCGTAAAAAATACTCGTAAATAAAAAATACCCGTAAAAACGCGATAAATACCTACCCGTTAAAATAGTAATAATAATTATGATTTCAGATCTCGTAAGTTTAAAAATATCCGAGCTCTAGGAGATGAAAAAAGGCTATGTACCATTTTTACCCAGTCTCCTTTACATTTTGAATCCCCTTCCCATTTCATAACAGTAAGTAAGGTGGGGGTGTACCTACCTAGTGCTTCACTTCGGAAAGTCATAGAACTGTTGCAGCCATACTAGAATTCTGAAGACGATCATGAACCGCGTAAGGAAGAATGCCGTACGTACGTACATATTTTATTTCGTCGCATAATACATCATAGCTACCTACATAATATTAGCTACCTACCTAAGCGTAATTGATGTTTTTCCTGTAGTAAAAATTTTCACTCCAAAGTAAATCTATAAATAAATAATAATGTAAGATAAGTAATAAAACAAATAAATGGGTAGGTCTAAGAAGTATTTACTTACATTGTCGTTCATTTGTTCCTACCTACTTTAGTACCTACCCGATCTCCTAAAATAAATATACAAATATGTAAAATCTACATAAGATTGCTAATAGGTAGTTACAATAGCATACATTTTCTAAAATAACGAGCTTTCAGAGCTCTGGCTTTCTTCAGCTTACTGATCTTCGGCATTTTCAATATTTTACAAACTGTCTTACACCAAATAAAGCGTCCTTGCGCGGATAACTTTGAATAATAAATAAAGCGTCTATGTGCATCAATATAGCATTATAGTAAAAAAGCAAAAGTACGCCTCGCGCTCACCTAGAGCGCGAGGCAAACGAACACAACCTTCCCGTACGACAGTCAGGGTTTCACTGCCGCCCGTCGCCCGCGCAGACTACCTTCAAAGGTTACCGCCCACTAATCATACGCAAAAATTTAAAATAATGATTTTCTATGTGAAAAACCGTCGTATCACAAAATCATACGTTCAGTTTGAAGATAAAGTCTTTGCCGACATGATGGTGAAAAAAAAAGTATAAAATTCTAAGTAGTTTAGAAGTAGATACACTTTTTCAGTCAGAAACAGCTCCACTTTGTGATTTTTTTTCACCAAGTAAACGAGCACGTAGAACATTTTTGTACGTTCACTTTACAGATAAAAGGTCAATGTATAACATATATTTTTTTCAGTTCATAAAATTGACTACTCTAGGAGGAGAAAGCCTCCAAAGAGGAGCAATCCGCTACTGTATGCGCCTTAATAGGGTAATAAGACTAAGTTCGGAGGAGCGCGCGCGCTGTTTGTTGAATCGAAAACACGAACTCCTTGCTGCATAGATGACGTGTGCCCCGCTCGGCCACAGATAACATACAACTGCTCGGCTGCCAAATGCCCAAGATCATTTTGCCTTACTATTTGCTTTGGGCCGTGTGGTGCCGGCATAGAATTTCACCACCCCAACTCTTCCCGTGGGTGTTGTCGTAAGAGGCGACTAAGGGAAACACAACGTGGGGCGGGCAGCAGCGCCTTCTGCAGAACAACTACACCGAACTGCGATCCCCAACCCGCATGCCCAGCGTGGGCATTATGGGCAATAACCCCCAAATAATGATGCCATCTATGGCGCTCATTAGGGGAGGCCTATGTCCAGCAGTGGACTATTATAGGCTGGTGATGGTGATGACTATTTGCTTTAAGGCTCCGGTGACGGATAAATTTTCCATACAAACGTAATACCAAAATGATTTGTAATTTGAGCATATTTTCACCATGTTATTGTTATTCCATTATTTGTATTAGAATAGTATTTATCAAGGTTCCTACCTCAAGCTTTTTTGAAAATAGTTGTCTATACAAATAATAAGAAAACTTGTTTTCTTTGAAAAAATAGGAATTGGTTTAATTTCATTTCGGTGAAGTGTCTTGTTTTTTTTTGTAGCCTCAAAATCTGCAAGGTTTGAAAAAAACAGCTCAATTCTCAATAAATCTTCTTTTATTTATGTACATACATAAAAACTACGCAAAAATAGTGTTAACATGCTCAACAAAAGATGTGAGATTATATCTACAACACTTTATTAAACTATGTATGTATATTTACAAAATCATCTCTTGGAGTACAGCTAAAGGTATTTTCCATATGTACAGACTTCTGTCTTTGTAACCAGCTATAATCTGAAACAAGAAACAATTATGGCGTGAGCGATTGTAATCTAAGCTTCTATCTAATATTTATAAATGCGAAATAACTCTGTCTGTCTGTCCGTCTTTCACGCCTAAAGTACTGAACCGATTTTGATGAAATTTGGCACAGGCGTTCTCTAGACCGGGAGAAAGAATATAAGACTTTTATCCTGATGTCATGTTCCCGCAGGATAGTACAGGGACAACCATTTTCTACGCGGATGAAGTCGCTGGAAAAATATATAGGCGGAAGTTTATGTTGCGATGTTTCTTTCTTTACGCCAAAACTACTGGACAGTTTAAGCTGAAATTTTACATAAATGCAGTTCTAGGTCAGCATTAACATCAATTAACGAGTAATAATAATAGTTCCAGATATTTAACCGACAGAACAGAACCGTCAACCGAGTTTTTACAATCACGAAAGATGGCTTTCCACAAGCTTTAAAGGAGATGCCGTCAATATAAAATCAATCTAACTGTATTCAGATATGGACTTTAAACTCGTAAAGTTAAAGTCCATATCTGAATACACATCGCACGCTGACCACGCCCTTGCTATCACGAGAGTGACTTACCTTAGTGCCTTGTATAGCGAGCGACAGCAGCATAAGGGCGGGGCCCCGCAGCTGTGCGAGGGGCCGAGACTCGCCCTCTCGGTAGACGTAGACGCAGCCGTCGTAGCACCCCGCGAACACCAGCCCGCCCGTCGCGCGCAGACAGACCGCGCCCTTACCTCCCTCGTGGACGTGCACGTGGGCACCGCTCTGTGGATTTATTTATAATAATATAATAATGAATTTGATTTTCCAAGTGTACTTAATGTATCTTACTGGAATAGATGAATCTGAATCTGAATAATAATGCTGGACAATTCACACAGCATTATGCAGCCCAACGCTAAGCAGAGCTTGTATTATGGGTACTAGATAACTGATAAACATAATATTATACTGATACATAGATAGAGAAAACGACCAGAACCCCCTTAACAAATATGTGTAGATCTTACAAATATTTGACCCGAGACCGGGAATCGAACCCGCAACCCCCTGCGTCGTTAGGGTGTAATAAATTATTGTGTATTTTAAATGTAATTTTTTGTATGACTTATGGTATCAAAATAAACAATTATTTTTTTTATAAATATTTAACCTAGCTATAAACATCACTACACTCACCGAATAATCAAACACATGTATCTGATGACTGCTCGTGCCACAATACACCTTCCCGTCTTCAAACAGCAGCGTGTAAACAGTCATCTTTGGTCCTTCGAGCGTCCTCAGAAGCAAGCCCGTTTGCGCATCCTTCACCGTCACGTTATCAGACCGGGCAGCCACGAGTAGCACCTTTCTAGGACCTTCCTTCATTGCTCGAAGGGCCAGGATGGATTGCTCGGAGAATTTCACAGTGCTCACGGGAATCAGCATGTTGTTCTGGAATATTCATTTACTTATTTAGAAAAGAGTATCACTACATAGTACAAAACAAAGTCGCTTTCTCTGTCCCTATATACCTATGTATGCTTAAATCTTTAAAACTACGCGACGGATTTTGATGCGGTTTTTTTTAATAGATAGAGTGATTCAAGAGCAAGGTTTTGTATAGGATTGGACCCGTGCGAAGCCAGAGCGGGTAGCTAGTAACATAATATAATATAGTATAATGGTGAACGTTTATTTGGTGGTGGGAAAGGATGGTTAGAGATATTTTCGCAGATTGAGGGTAGTTGTGAAAATTTTGATAGAAATGAAACATGGCGGAGATGGAATTCGCGAAATATTTTGTTATCCTGGATACAGTCTGGCGTATCATCTAAAATTGAAGTGTTTCATGAAATCGATGACCTCAGCGCAGTGTACGAAGCTCTGCCTGCGACAGAAGAGGTCGCGGGTTCGATTTTCGCCTCGGGACAATTTCAATTTGAATGATCTGCATTTATTTGCTCAGGGTGTTCTAGTTGTTTTTCTACGTACATAATACAAAATATGTATAAGTATATCAGGCATCTAGTACCCATAACACAAACTCCTCTTAGATTGGGGCTAGATGATGCTTTGTGGATCGTCCAGCATTACGTTTCGTGGGAAAATTTAATATTGGACAGATATATTTAGTTAGCGCTGTATACATTCATAGACCGCAGGATATAGATTACCATAAGATTCGCGCATTTCGTTCGTCATCATCATCAGCCTATACTATCACAGCTGGACGTAGGCTTCCCCTAATGAGCGCCATAGCCATATCCAGAATCTGCTTGCAATTATTCGCAGGTCATCTCTGGCCAGATGGCGTCCTACACTAAGTTTGCAGAGTCGTAGTCTCTATTTATTTATTTATTTTACAAGTGGACGTACAGCAAAACCAATACGTCCAAGAGTCAGATACAAAAGAATAACTAATATAATGTCAGTACTTAAAAATCCACTGAATACTAGTTCTAATTATTCTAATATAGTGAGATAGTAGAATAATATATAAAAGAGATGAATATAATTGAGATGTCACATTGTATTTAAAAATAAATAAGTCAGCATAGACAACTCAACTCTTCTCTGTAACACTTTTATTCCAGCGGTTGTCGGTTCTTACATTGACCGGTCCACTTCCACTTTAGCTTGCGAATTCTTTGTGCTACGTCGACAACTTTGGTTCTCTGTCGGGTATATTCGTTACGAATCATATCCTTCAGAAAAACTCCGACGGAGTTCTTCCCTTTCGCTACCAACCCTACTTTGTGAGTGTTATAAATCGTTCGTAAAGTGTTAAATTCGTTTTCAATCGCATTAAAAGGAACATATTTATATGTTATACATTGTTATATGTAGTAACTTGCGACTCGTCCCAGCAATGCAATATACTAATGTATATTACACCTGAAAGGTATATACCTTTATATATATCTTATATACCTTTCTCTGAATCACTCTATCTATTACATAAACCGCATCAAAATCCGTTGCGTAGTTGTAAAGATCTAAGCATATAAATAAATGCCGGACAATCCACACAGCATCATCTAGCCTCAAACTAAGCAGAGCTTGTGTTATGGGTACTCGATGACTGATATACATAATACAATATTATTACATAGATATAAGTATAAATACAAAACGACCAGAACACCCTGAACTCTACAGATCGTACAAATATTTGTCCCGAGGCGGGAATCGAACCCTCCTGCGTCGCAGGCGGACCTTCGCCCACCGCGCCACAGAGGTCATCAATATACAGGGACCGATTTTTTTTTTTTTTTCGAATGGACTTTAATGCTGTTGACCGCACATGGCCATTACAGCGTTACCGGACTTTTGGCGGGCGCAGAGGGCGCCACACCGGTAAAGTTAGGTTGGGGCAACACGCGCAAGGGCCACCACTTAGGTGCGAACCTCGGCTTGGGCTGTTGCCAGATGCTACAAGAGGGTATGGAGGTTTCGCCTAAGTGCACAAGTGCACCTATGGGCGGAAGCGGGGAATTCTTCGACCCCGCATCCGGCGGGGTCGGTTTTTGATCGTGTGTGTAGTGTGCGGAAGCGAATCGGTACTAGTTGAGGTCACCTCCGGGTTAGCGGCGGTGATTGGGTCAACGGGGTCACCGAGAACGTGTCTCGGTCTACGGAGGAGAGTACAGGGACCGATTGCGGGAAGCGCTTTATTTTATACTACACAGGGTGATTGTTACCTTGCATTCAAACTGAAGCACGAATCCCGTACGAGTCCCGACAAAGATGGTGTCCCACGCGCGGTCCATTGTCTGAATGGGACTCAACACGTTGCATTCCGGACCTTTTTCCAATCCAGTCTGAAATCAAATAAATAAACAAATTAGGCACAACTCATAAGAATATTCAAAGAAACTGGCAAAACGCCAGTTACGTAACCTTCGGTAAACTGTTAAAAGGATTAAGACCAAAAATTTTATTGAATAGACATTAAAAGCATGGGAAAGTTAAGCTCCAACTGAAAAACTTACAAGGTAAAGTTTTCTTGTTCTCTTTTTTGCGTTACCTTAAACTAGAGCAGTCGACCCCGGCTTTATTACACGCACGTTTATGCACGGGTATTTAACAAAAGTTTAATTTTTCATGCGGATCCATAACATTTTTGAAAATAATATATAGCATATGTTCATCAGGGAAAATTTAGGATTGTTCAAACCAACAAACAATCTAATCTTTCCTCTGTAAAATATTAGTATAGATACCTATATATATATATATATATATATATATATATATAGTATAGATACCTATAGATATAGTTTCTGACGATGTTTATGCTGGCTACACAGCCCAGCCATTGTGACGTCACACCAAAAAGGCTGCCGACGTCTTTTAGGCTGGATAAAATAGTTTTCAAAGGTTGAAAGTGACAATATAGGTGTAGATATAGAGTACAGTCACATACTAAATGCTCATAAATAAGTACAGTTTACGGCCAAAATCATCTGCATTGGCAGATTTTACTCATTGCTGGATAAAGGTCTTCCCAAGTATATGCATCCAAATAATGTCCCTAATATTATAAAGGTGAAATAATATGAAAATATGGCTTGATCAGACCACCGTAAAACTACAGTAGAGATCGCGATTAAATTTTGAAAGCAGAGTTCTAGACTTGAAATTAATTATACTTCTCTTTATCCTGGAAAAACGAGGAATTCGCGAGCAAAAGCTATAAGTTAACATTTTTCCGTTGCAATAGTTATACCGTTGCTCGGGCCAACACACATCTTTACATACTTTCGCAATAATACATCTAATATGATTGCCCTCTGGCCTGGCCAGGTGGGATGACGATCTGCGAAAGACTGCTGGCAGATGCTGGATGCGACAAGCTGAAGACAGGGCGCTATGGCGCTCATTAGGGGAGGCCTATGTCCCGCAGTGGACTAATGTGGGCTGATGATGATGATGATCGGCCACAATTATTGTGGGCTGACTACCGCAAGATAAAAACTGCGTAGTTTAGTTAAGATATAAACATGTTATTTAGTTAAGATTCAGCGCCTTCCTCCGCAAAAATAATTGAGTATGATCCATCTTATCGCTATAATTAGCTAGTGACTAATAATAATTAGAAACACAAACTTACATCCAGATCGTAGTATCGTATCCGTGAGTCTAAAGAGCCCGTGTACACAGTGGTCCCGTACTTTTCCTTTACGATGGTCAAACAGGTGACCGCGAGGTTGGACCCTCGCATCGTGCTCACCAGTTGACCATCGGTCGAGAAGTGGTATACGTTACCGTCCAAGCACGCTGCTATGAACGAGTTGTCTATGCACTGGAAAGATAAAATGAATTATTAGTACAATTGAATACATCTAGTATTCAACATTGAATACTTCTAGTATTCGAAATTTAAAATTAAATTTTTCTAGTATTCAATTACGTAAAGTGGTTGAGATCCTTAAAAAGTTATTTCTCAATCGCTATTGTAGTTACATTTTGTCGTTTCGTTATTAGTTTGTTTTAGTATTTTTGGTAAGTTTGTTTTTATATTATTGTAGAGTCACAACAACCTGTAGCGTTAATTGTTAAGCTTATATTTTTAATACATTTATTATGTAACGCTTTTACATAATATTAAAATATGGCTGTTTGTTGAGCCTGCATTCAATAAATAAAGATTATTTGGGGTCCTATCAGACTTAATGTATACACTTAGATTTTAAATAACATACATTTATTTGATTTTTTATGGAATTACTTGTCAATTATTTGAGGCAATAAATAATTTTTTTTTAACTTTTTATTTCATTTCATTCCTATCAGATCGAAATCGATCACGCGTTTAAGCGTTCCAGGCAACACAGCGAAAGCAAAACGCGAAAGTGGATCTCTTGAACGCTCTTTGAAAGGATCAGGAGAGAACCGAGTCATATTAAAAATAGATGTAGCTTCTTCATGACATTCAGAATGTGAACTTTTCTTTCGTTTTTCTTTACGATGAGCTGGTTTCGTATCAACCGATCTCTTCCGAGAATTGCGGCTTCCTGAATCACCATGTTTCACAGGTTCTCTATCAGACCTTGCCGTTGGTTCTGACTTAACTTTCACCATTTCACTTTCGCTTTTAGTAGGAATTACTTGTCAATTATTTGAGGCAATAAATAATTTTTTTTTTAACTTTTTATTTCATTTCATTCCTATCAGATCGAAATCGATCACGCGTTTAAGCGTTCCAGGCAACACAGCGAAAGCAAAACGCGAAAGTGGATCTCTTGAACGCTTTTTGAAAGGATCAGGAGAGAACCGAGTCTGTCATAATTGTTGTTCACATAAATCTAAAGTGAAGTAATTTGAAATTTCTTACCTGTCCAAGAGTCCTGTAAGATCTAAAGGAAATAAATCACTATGAGTCTTTGAGGCTAAAGGTATAGGAAAGTACTTACTTCTATAGCCAAAACAGCATCAGCATTTCCCGTGACAGTCACAGCATCCCTCTTTAACATATCATCAGTAGAATAATCGTACATCTTACACTCTCCTTCCACTATTCCTGGGGTAGCATATTCAGCAGAAGATTGACTATTGTCTAGTATTATCTCCTCAGATACTGGAATTCTTTCATTCACATCTGAAACTGTTTTTATCTCGTCTCCAATCACAATGTCTTCACAAACTTCCATCATGTCAATCTGTAAATCATTTACCTCTTCCACTGGTTCTATTCCTGGTTCCTCGGACTGTAGTCTTGGTTCAGGACTTGATCTTTCTGGGTTTTCAGGCAAAATTGTTTCAGGTACAGGCAATGGTTGCTCAGTGATTTCAGATTTGTTTAATAATTTATCAGTATCAGTCTCATGGTTATTATGCTTTAAAGCTTTAAGGTCTATTTTAATTTTAAGACACCCAGATCGTTTCTTTAGATATTCTGATAAATCTAAATGTTCTAATACTACAGAGCACTCTTTTAAGTTATATGATGTTAGATCTAATCTGGAAGGTTTGGAGTTCGATTTCTTAGCTGTTTTCTTTTTTGATGGTTTTGGTACTGATTTCTTTTTACTTCGCTTCGGAGTTCTTTCAAGATCATCAAGAGATATTATTTCTTCAAGAGGCCTATCATTAGAGATGATTTGCTCCAATAGTGATATGTTTGGAGTGTCTATCTTAGCTTTCTTTTTCCGTGTAGTGGGGCTCTCGGAGTTGTTACGCGATAGATCCTGCCTTACTTTTTGGCGACGATTGAGTTTTCCTGAGCTCTTGTTAATTGTATGATCACTGTATGATTCCATGGCAATCTGTTCAAGCTCTTCAACAGGTAAGTTTGTGAATTCCTCAGCTATGGAATCTGCTAAGAAATCGTCATTCTCATCTTTGTTTTCATCAGCTTCTAGGGGCACGTTCAACACTGCCATGCCTAGAGTGCCCATAGAACTTGAACTGCTCATGGTTTTGTTCTTAGACTCCAAGGAGTTGTACAGTTTAAACTTCTCCTGTAACAACATTTGGATTTCCATGTCTATTTCTTTCATTCTTTCTAATGGCTCTGTAATTTCACAGTGATTTTTCTGGAATTTAACAGGACTTGTTTGCGTGCTACTGTGAATTTTCTTCTGAGCTGCTGTTTGGCATTCTTTGTGCCTTAACCTTGTGTAAAATTGAGTTCCCACATGCCTTTTCGTTAATTTACGAGCAAAAGTAGTGACAGTTGGGATTATTGGCTTTATCTTATTTTCATCTGGACTTTTAACAACAGCAAGGGGGGTTGATGTATTCCTATGAGCTTGATGTGCTCCTTTCTTTGGCTTGGCACCATCTGAGAATATATCTATATTGGTAAGTTTTGTCTTATCTATCTTAGATGGAGTTTGTTCTCCTATATTTGAACTAGTTTTTGGGCTTGTATTGGAATGACTGGAGTGAGAGTTTAGCTTTTTCTGTGTATCACATTTTGATGAATTACCGCTTTTGTCTTTAGAATGTGATTCTTTTCTTTTTACATATTTTTCTGAATATTTCTTATCAGTTGTGTCATTTTTATCATCTTTTGTTGGCGGTTTTTGGACATAAAACATATTAAAAATAGATGTAGCTTCTTCATGACATTCAGAATGTGAACTTTTCTTTCGTTTTTCTTTACGATGAGCTGGTTTCGTATCAACCGATCTCTTCCGAGAATTACGGCTTCCTGAATCACCATGTTTCACAGGTTCTCTATCAGACCTTGCCGTTGGTTCTGACTTAACTTTCACCATTTCACTTTCGCTTTTAGGCAGTGAGGTTTCTTTTAAGGCATCAACATTTTCTTGTATTTCTTGCTTTACTTTTATATTATTTGACTTACCTGTATCAGTTGTAAATAGTTTTATGGGTGACTTTGCTATACTTTGCAATTGGGTGTCAATTTCTTTACCAATATCATTTGATGGGGTGCTGGGTACTGGCAAGTTGACATTGATGTCTGATTTCACATTAAGTGGAGATTTAGTTTCATTTTCATTTATCTCAGGCATAGAAGAGACAATTTCTATGTCTTCTTGTTCTATAAAGGTATGGTCCACAGCAACATGGTATTGGTTGTCTAAATCAGCAAATGGGTCATCATCATCTGAAAGTTGGTCACAGTTTCCATCAAATAGTGGGCGTGTAGGTTCATCACCTTTATCTTTAATCTCTTCATTTGATGTATTTTGAACAGTGTTGCTGTCCACACTCTGCCTTGGCTGCCAACTTTCAGAGCTTTGAGATTGAGACCTATCCTCACGTTTAGGAACTTGTTTGGGAGGCCTCCTTTCAAACAAAGGTGGCGATGGCTCTTCAAATGAAAGTTGCTGTGAGTAAGCATAATTTCCATCTTCTTGCTGAGGAATATTCAAGTTTCGATCTTCATACAAATCTCCAGTGATGAATTCAGATTCATGTTTTGCTTCAACATCATATTCATTATATGAGCTATGTGGAAAATCATGCTGGTCATTGTAATAAGCACTATCATCTCTTTGATATCTACCACTTTCCTCGACACATTCAAAGTCATCCAAACACAAGACCTTGCTCAATTCAGCCAAGACTAAAGGCTTGATGTCTTCCAGCAGCACAGTGTCTTGTGGATCGAGGAGACCCTGCATTTCCCTCATGAAAGTATCCTCGTAGATAGTATTGTTATCATCATTGATAAAATCTGATCTGGTATTGCTGGTTGTTAATGACTTTTCTGCCACACTTCTCAAGTGCCTGTTGAAGCTATTCTGAGACTCAGTTATCAAGCTACTTATAGCATACTCAAACTTGGATGAGGAGTTGGGGTTGTCCATCAACTTATGAATCTTTCCTTTATCCATTTTGAACAGTTGATGAACTATGTTGTTTTTCATCTTGTCACAGTTCAACTTTTTTTGTCTGTGCCTTTGAACCCTTTTCTTGACTGGTTGTTCTTGAGGAATGACATGATATGGTTCAGGTGTATTTTTTCTCATATCCGTATCAATCTCTCTTTGATCGAAAGATTGATCGGTGTGTTCTGTAGAATCTCTATTCATCAACCGTCTTCTGACAATATCAACAGTGTCATCGACAGATCGAGAGTATGGATTGTTATTGTTGTTATGTCCCGAAGTGCCCGAGTAGTGATCAGATGATGGTGGCCTATGTCCTGTTAGGTCGGGTGGTGGCAACAAACCCTCTCCCATGCCATGCTGTTTGGAAGTTTTAGGTGGGCCTTTGTCATTATGATATTGTCTTCTCTCAAATGGTTGATTCATCCAAGGAGCCTGTCCATATTTATTTGGGGACCTTAGGTCTACATCCCGTTGTCTATGATCAACATCACGTGCTCTATGGTCCACATCCCCCATCTTATTGGTATTGAATGAGTTTCCTTCATAAAACATTTGTGATTTGGTGTAGGACCCTGCATGATGATCTTGCATTCTCTTATGAACAAATGGTAATCTTGGCCTTTCATCATTGTTTCCTCCTCTTCCCTGTGACCTTGGCTGATTGTTTGGGTGACTTGGTCCTCTATAGGGCCTTTCTTGATCTGGAGGACCATCATCAGAATTAATTATATGTGGCATAAAGGGACGCGGCCCTCTAAACCTTGGTCCGAGCGGGAACCTGAAAATGTTGATTTATTTTATTGCACAATGTGAAAATGAAGGTATTTGTAACGCTATAGAATACGTAACATGATCCCATACAAAGATCCTTAGCTTCTGCGCGGGCATGTCTTTTAATGCAATTTGATACTTGGACTGATACAGCAACAATGTAGCGAATCGGTTATTTTATTATTTGTTGCGTTTTCATTGGCGCGGAAATTTCTCAGGACAGCAAATAAATGGTTTTACTAAAACTATGCTACTGACCTTGGTGGTTCCTGTGATCCATATTGCAGAAGAGGCCTGAAATGAGGCGGTTGTCCACCTCTAGGCCTGAAATGCCTTGAATTTTCTCCTCGCCAACCACTAATACCAGGATGACCTCGCCTCATTTTGTCACTTTATTGCATATTCTGCGACAGAATACGGTTGGCTTGTTTATTTACTATGCGAAATTCGTAATAAAATCTGTTACTAAATGGATGGAAATGGCCAAAACATGTTTTATCAATATCACGCCGAAAAATAAAAATACAGCGGAAAACACTTAAACACCATTTGCGAATGAATCTGAATGAATGGATAGGAATGAGATAGGAATGGATTGAGCAAAAGAATGACAGACATGACAATGACACTTGTAAATAAAGTTGCCAAATAAAACGTAAACTATTCACAGGTCAGAAATTACAAAAAAGCACCATCGTGAATAGCCGCACGCAGCATATAGTTACAATCATCGTGTTTTGTATAATCGACTAAAACATCGAATGATTGTTTGTTTTTTTTTGTTTATTGAGTGAACGCAGTTTTGTTTAGTTCTGCCAAGTGGCACTCCTGTTTGAATTGTGACTTACGTCAGTGGGTGTTTCAGGCGGCCATTGTTCTACGTATTTAGAAAATTAAAATTTTCGCTGTTTTGTACTCGAAATAAAGAACTAAACTAGTTTAGAAATACACAATAAATCTGAGTTTCTGGAAAATACACACAAAGTACAAATATGAATCCAGAATAGTGAGTATTACGATTTTATTTGAGACCATTCAGAATCACGGATGGTTGTAATATCTCGTAATTTTTGCACGTTCATTGTCTTCACTCACGTAAACGGGTTAGTCCATCAACTCTGATAAAGCCAAATACTGAAAATAAAGAAGACTTCTTTGGTAAAGTGTTCATGTTCTGGTGACTCATTCTGTGGTACCTACGTACGTTCCATCGGGGCCTTTCGTAAAATCATACATAATCGTAAAGATGAATGGCGCATTACGCTGGTCCTGAACAGTGTCAACTTACTTCTCCATCGAAAGCGAATGGTTGTTGATAATATTTGCTACGCGCTATAGGGGTTCCTTTGTTAGGCATATGAGCGAAGATACGCCTCCTAACTCCGTTCTACTTATTTCTGTGGCAGTGTAATGACGCATAAAGTTCTTTGTTGCCCTTGATCCAACTAGCTTTGTTCAACAAGCGTAATTTGCCAGACTGGAGCCACCAACCTGGGTAAAATATGTCAACACCATTTAATAATCTATCTCAAGTTATTGGCCTCTTTTATACAATTCTTGCTACAGAAAACCATCAATCCAGACTTACACAGACATTTAATCTGACATTGTTTTTCCAGCGACTACCTGTTCAAGCTACTGTTGATTGGAGACTCTGGTGTGGGCAAGTCATGTCTGCTGCTCCGATTTGCCGATGACACTTACACGGAGAGCTACATCAGTACTATTGGTGTAGACTTTAAGATTAGGACTGTAGAATTAGATGGAAAGACTATAAAGTTACAAATATGGGACACAGCTGGTCAGGAGAGGTTCAGGACAATAACTTCTTCATACTACAGAGGAGCACATGGAATCATCATTGTATATGACTGTACAGACCAGGTAAGATAATACTATTTTGTACCAAAGAGTTGGCCTGGCCTGAGTCATCCTTCTGTAGTACTCCCCCTTTAATGGAAATCAACAATTCCCTTTGCTAATATAGAAGTACAGGCCTTGGGAGACCTATATCCAGCCGTGGAGTAATAGGCTGATGATGACAATGTTGATGGTGTGTGTTTATTATTATAAGATTACCTAATTTAAGGGTAAAATCAATATTAATAAAAGTTTAAGACAATAAATACTGTTGATACAGTACAGAAAGGAAAAATCTATAAATAACAAATATATCAGAGAATATAGTATGCTCATACTGATTGCATTAACTTTTGAAACAAAGCACTTTTTAAATTAAAGTAAGCAAGCAGGCTTGTTCCAATCAGAGTTTAAGATAGGTACCATTTCAAGAATGCTTAAAACATTTAATATTATGTGTATAAAGTTTCAATATTACTACATAACCATCTTGATCTTTAATTGATCTTTTGTTAGCCAGTTCCTTATTTTATTCAGGAGTTGTTGTCAAATGAACTGTGATAGTTTTTTGTTAGTTACTTATTAACAGTAAAGATAAAAAAAACATTTTAGTGTTTAAGTATTTACAATAGTCTGATGCAGAAATATGCAATTCTGTTTAGCAATTGCATCACAATCTCAAGCAACAATATTACTTAATTTACCTCAAAAAGAGCAATGACTCATTGAATTTTTTGAAGGACTAAGAAAGGTGTTTGACCTAATTTAAGCAAACATGACAGATACCTTATCTCCCATGATGTACCTGTAACCTGTGTATAGAACTGACCTGACGTCTTCATAAACAACCAGCAGTCCGCCCAGGCTTCACACAGTTATTTCACAAAAATTTAATTTTACATGCAGATAAGTACCTACTTTTTTTTTTATATTATGTAGCCTATGTTCATCAAGGAAAATATAAGATTCTAATAGTGAAAAAATTTTTCAAATTGGTCCAGTAGTTTCGGAGCCTATATTCAATTCAAACAAACAAACAAACAACCATATCTTTCCTCTTAATAATATTAAGTATAGATTAAGCAATGTGACCCTCAAGTCTTGAGTCAATTGTGTAGCTCAAAGGTAAGATATCCAAGTACTGCTAAGAAATAACGTATGCAATCTGCATTATTTATATTGCTAAAAGTCTAGTAAGATTGTAGTTTGTGTTTGCTTTACATTGTTGCACAAGTCGGTAATCATTTCGGTTTAGTTTATCACATTCGCTGCCCATCCTTAACTCATGGTATTTAAAACGAACATAAGGTTTTAATCATTTATTTGGATAGTCTAGATTAGTAAACAAACCATATACTAGCCCCAAGCGAAGCGGCTCGCTTTGATCTTCAAAAACACTCCAGCTTTCGTTCAGACCACAATCCCCGCTGTAGGTTTCTTTACCGAATTCGCAAAAATAGACTAAGATAACGGGAGCATACAATTTCCGATAACACACCTAGTCTACTGCCTTTGGTGCCGCGCCGGGCTCGACCCCGTTAAAGTAAATTTTCTAGCCACCACATAAAAATATAGTTAAACAACTCGTGATATTTTCGTTATTTCGTTCTTTCTCCTGTCTTTAGACTTCTGTCCTTAGACAATAGCTAGAAAGAACGAAATAACCAAAAAGCTAATGCTCAACCCCTCGTTACGTCAATAATTAATGATATCAAATTTCGGTCACCTCATTAATTCTTTCGTTTATTAATACAATTAGTTTTTTCTAATAATTAGTAATTCCTCTCTCGTCAGCCCTAGTCACCGGCCGCTTGAGCCTAGCTTCGCAGTCGTTGGATCGAATTGATATATATATTTTCTGTAGAGAATGGCAATGCAGCCAGCATCTTGGGTACACTTCCAACTGGTATTGATATGGATCAGTTGAGCTACCTGTAGTTTGTTCGCAACAGTCTGCAGTTAGCTCAATTGTTTCAATTGTAAATACTAGTGTTTTTTTTATTTAGTTGAGCATTGTTATTTATTTGTTAATAAAGGTTCTGTAGAGTAATTTTATAATAATTTTGTTGTATTGTCAATAGTAAAAAATAAATTTAACGAGATATACAAATAAATGAAGAGGATATCAATTAAAACTTTTCCCGTGAGTTCGCGGGGCTTCTAATCTCACGTTAATGGATGACCCCTAACAAGTTTCAAGGAAGCCAACGTCACCTAAAACTGACCTTGGTCATTATCTCAATACGATCAGCACTGACCAGACTATAATCATTAATTGATCGTTAAAATTCACTGCATAAGTAATGAATTTAGGAAGTTGGCATTGAGCCAAAACGAGTAGGAATCTGTAAACAATGCTAATGAATCATTCAGATTTATAGAGCATCCTTAGTTTGGAATTGCAAGGAAATTGTATAACTAGAACTAGAAGTCTCTTTTCACGGCTTCTCTCGCGCTTTCCCTGGATATAAAGTAGATCTATTGAATTGCAAGCAAAGCAATCATTTAGTATATCATAGAGCGCAAAGGGTTTTTATAACTCTCAAAATAAAATTCTATTAAATGCATAGAAATAATACATTAAGAATACTACGGAAATAAAGATTTTTTGATGCGCACTTTAACAAAACAAATTTTAATAGGTATGTAGGTGTACGAAAATAAACTGATATTTTTGACGCTTCGAATGTAGACTACGAACGTAAAGTGAAAGTAAACTAGCGACTAAGAAACCTTTATCCTGTTACTTGTTATTGATGACGACCTCTGTGACGCGGTGGGTGAAGGTCCGCCTACTACGCATTATGTTGCGGGTTCGGTTCCCGCCCCGTGACAAATGTACGATCTGCAGATATTTGTTCCGGGAGTTTTGGTCGTTTTATATGTATAATGAAAAATATCTAATAAATTGTACTAGGTATATCAGTCATCTAGTACTTAGCCACGCAAAAAGGGCCCACCTGTGGCCTAGTTGCGGAAACCAGTCCAGTAACAAGTAACAGTCATCTAGTACCCATTACACAAGTTCTGCTTAGCCTGGGGCTAGATGATGCTGTGTGGATTCTCCAGCATTATTTAATTTATTCTTGGAGTTGGAGCAAGACGCGTATTATTTCTTATAGTGAGCCATTATTTTGTATAGTGAGCCATTAAATGGTTTTGACAATTTATTTACTGATACTATTTTGGAAAGATTGAGTTTAATGTACATAATCTGAGTTAAAATGCCTGCACAGACAATAGTCACAGCCGAAGTGATCTCTAGAGTATCATTATCAATATGACCGTTATAAATAACCCGACATCCAAGTTTCGTATGCAATGCACGCCAGTTACCTACTTACACTTACTAGTACGTGCCGCTACGCTAAAAATATAATTCTATGCTGTGATTTATTTGTGGATAAAAAAACCGAACGTTCGTAATTATAATTTTTGTTAGTTACCCCTTGCGATGCCGCGGCGGACTGCCACTATCATGTAAACTTGTTGAAACTAAGTATAGTGTAACACAATGCACTCCTACGCGAGATGTCAGTGCAGGTCTTAGTTCACTTAGAATTAGAGTTAAGGTCAGTGTACATCTGTTCCCAGGACTAGATCTTAGTTCCCCCACTAAGGCTGGATTTAGTGCTCGACCGACGGTGAGCGCGTACCGTACGCGCTGATCGTACGTCTATGATCGTAGCTGTACGCGCGTAGGAATTCATCAGCGCTGCACTGTAGTCGTTCATACGTTTTCATTGATACAGCTACGCTCGACCGACCTCAGCGCTCACCGTCGGTCGAGCACTAAATACAGCCTTAGAATTAGAGTTAAGGTCAGTGTAAATCTGCTCCCAGGACTAGATCTTAGTTCCCCCACCTAGAATTAGAATTAAGTGACCTTAAAACTGTGTACACTGACGTGTACATCTGTTCCCAGGAGTAGATCTTAGTTCCCCTTAGAATAAGAGTTAAGGTCAGTGTACATTTTCCCAGGACTCGTTCAGCAACGTGAAGCAGTGGCTCGAGGAGATCGATCGCTACGCGTGCGACAACGTGAACAAACTGCTCGTCGGCAACAAGTGTGATCTGACCACTAAGAAAGTTGTCGACTACACCACGGCTAATGTACGTTTTACTTTATTTAGCTTAAATATTAAGTGAAATTTGCCGTGTGGTGCCGGCATAGAATTTAACCACCCCCACTCTTCCCGTGGGTGTCGTAAGAGGCGAGAAGGGAAACACAACGGGGGGCAGCAGCGCGCTCAGAAAACTACACTAAACTGTGATCCCCAACCCGCATGCCTAGCGTGGGGATTATGAGCAATAACCCCATCTATGGCGCTCATTAGGGGAGGTCTAGAGGTCCAGCTGTGGACTATTATAGACTGATGATGATGATTAAGTCAAAAACTGGCTACTATACAGTCAACGGTTTAAATTCTAAATGACAGTGGATTATGGCCAAAATTGGAGGCCTATCCCAGCAGACTGTTTACGGTAAAACAAACCATACTGTATTGGCCCTTTGTGCCTTCGTTATTTGCAGTTTCACGTTGGCTCAGTGACAAATACCTTCCTTATTGGTTGTATGATATACAATAAAGCATTAATAATTTCCACAGCAATACGCCGAGCAACTAGGCATCCCGTTCTTGGAGACATCAGCTAAGAACTCCACCAACGTCGAGCAGGCCTTCATGACGATGGCCGCTGAGATAAAGGCCCGCGTCGGGCCTCCGTCCACGGGCGCCGCGCCCTCCGGCGGGCAGGTGAAGATCGACCAGGGGCATCCCATCGATACCGGCAAGTCTTCCTGCTGCTGAATCAACAACAGCGGTGAGTGGTTGCAAGTTAAGCATAGCTCTATGTAGGTTGAGCATAGTTCTATGTAGGTTGAGCAATGCTTGGGTGCTATCAATTAGACCGGCTGAGATAACGTTGCGCTCTTGGGTGGGCAACTGAAGATCGACCAGGGACATCCCATCGATACCGGCAAGTCTTCCTGCTGCTGAATCAACAATAGCGGTGAGCCGGATAGCTCTATGCTGGTTATATATTTGGGTGCTATCATTAGACCAGCTAAAACGGAGCGCCCTCTGGTCAATATTGACCAGGGACATCCCATTGATATTGACAAGTCATACTGCTAAATTTACTTCGTAAGTCTCATTGCAACAACTTTTGAACTTTTTTAGCACTACAGACAAATCTGCAGAGAGAAATTCCTTATATTACGTTACTTGCCTTAGTGAGAACAGATTTATTTGTATCAAAGTTATTAAATATAAAAAAGAACATTCTCTCTAGCTGTACTCTAATCACGTCATTGCAAGAGCACCGAGGAGACTTACCTATAATCAAAAGACACTGAATAATAAGACTTCTGTGGCGCGGTGGGTGAAGGTCCGCTGCGACGGAGGAGGTTGTTCGATTCCCACCTCAAGACAAATATTTGTTCAGGGTTTTGTATTCAGGTTGTTTTCTATGTACCTATAATAAAAAATATCTATCTATGTACTCGTATATTATTATGTATATCAGTTATCTATTAAAGAATGATTAAAGAATATTTATCGGGTATTTATCGCGTACCTTTTGTTTTTATTTTCCCCAACGTTTCCATCGCGTTGCAGCGATCGTGGTCACGGGGCGACTGTCGACAACGACAACAAATCGTGAAAGTTAAAAAGTTTTATCAGTTATCTAGTACCCATAACACAAGGTCTGCTTAGCTTGGGGCTAGATGATGCTGTGTGAATTGTCCATCGTTTATTGAATAGACAACATTATTTCTTTTCATTCCAGGCTGGCGGCAACACGAGGAGAAATACGCGGGCGCCGGCCTCCATCGCCTTCGAAACGCAATAACATCGCATCCAACGTAAACGTTACGGTAACGTTGCCGTTCGTGTGGCACCGCAACCAACGTTACGGCAACGTTGCCGTTCGCAAACCGACAACTCACCCACCAGTGTAAAGTTTCTTATAGCTTGCGGTGATCACTTGACCACTTTCGTTAAGGACCTAATAGACAACGTGCTTTGTTAATGGATTAAACTTCTTACATACTTCTAACTTATCAATGGTGTCTTATTAACTGCAAGCAATAAAATCGAGGTTTATAAATCTTTGCAATCTTAATACAATCAGAATAAAGCCCAATCTTGCACAAGATTGATAAAACGGTCGGTTTGAATGTTTAATAATGACTGAACTATCACTCAGTCCCAGCTGTGTCACTATGTACTGTATTATCAAATTAATAAAGTCTAATTTTAATTGCCATAAGTCCTAGCGTTTTTCTATCGTCGCCAATTATATTCGAGTCCTATAATACATAGTAACACAGCGTAAAGGTGAAATGTATGGTGTATGTTTATACAATGTTTATATATAATGATTATTGTAGGTTAATTTCGTGATGTTTCCAAACGAGGTTAGAAAGGGACACGGTGGTGCGAGGAAGGATATTCACTGGCGTTCTTACGATTGTAAGAACTTGATACCAAGCGGCATTTAGGAGGAAATGTGACTAATCTAGACGTGAAATGGGTTTGAATTCCATTGGGTGTCTATTATCCAGAATTACTATGAAGAACTAGAATTCACGAGTAGGTGTCGATTATCATCAGATATGATTAATAGCAATATTATTGAAACTTAGTTCTAAAACGAACTAAGTTTCAATAATATTGCTATAAGGAATGTAAATTGCGTATTAAAATACACGAGAGAGAAGTGAAATTTAGGTTAAATATGAGCGGTTTGTTCACAAACATTTAACATCTAATGTGACTGGAGTTAAGCCTCTTAAATTGAAAAAAACTTGCGTCAATCACAATAGTTCGATAAGTCTGGATATCGCAGTTGTTTCATATTGAACTCTTTCACGTTTAGATAAGTAATAAAACTATAATGTCAGGTTGAGGGTTTTAGCTAATTGTGAGTATTCGCACAGTGTAATGCTTTTATAATTTACGCAGTTTAGTGACGTTGCTTGAATGAAGTAAACGCGCGTGAATGAGGTGAAATGCACTGTATCACGTGTTCTTAAGAGCGATATTTCAGTGTAGGATCGGATAATATTTTAAGAACTGTGCGAATCATCACCGAAGTAAGTTTAAATACATCTCTATAGTTCTTAAAAAGCTGTCCATTAAAGCGTAGGCTAATTTTTACTTTTTAATTCCAGCTTTTGTTATCTTCCGTTCACTTTAAGGTATCGAAATCGTGCACTGAGTGTCTATTTACACATTATCTCGTAAGGGGTTGTGCTATGTTGAAAGTTTTGTGTTATCCTTTAGTTACACAAGATTGTAGATATAGCAAATTGGCCTTAGAGTTAGATGATAAATATTAATTGTTTAGCCATCAAAGACAACCGTGCGGGAACATAATGTGTTTAGAGAAAGCAATATCGCCACAGTAGCGCGAAATAGCTGTGGCTTGCGTTATCCATAGAGTAAGCTTAGTGCGATTGGCAAAATCTATTAGTGTCACTCTTATATTCTTTCAGTAATAGCAAGAGTAGGGAAATTAGATATATTTCATGATTTGTTCAGAGTTAGTGCTCTAGATGGAAGCCATAGCTATTTTGTTACAATATTGTGATAAATTTTAACTTATGATCCAAGATTTCAAACACTTCATCTTATTCACATATCGTGTTTGAAGCATTGGATCTGTGTAAATTATTTACCCACTATTCATAATGGTCCGCTAACTTAGAACGCTGCTAGGCAGTGTTATTTCTTAATCTTACTTTGGGAAAAGACAGATAGATAGCAATGCTTTAAGTTAGTAGAGTATTATGAATAATGGGCCTTAGAGATTCGATGTTAATCTTATTACCGTTATTTTTGTACTATTCACGTTAAGTTTACTTAAATCAAACCCGCTAACCCCTATTCTGTATCGAGGGTATTTAGAAATTAAAACAGTATGCTATAGTTGAGATGTTTTATTTATATACTAATACCACAGAATAACTATAGTACTAACCTAATACCTACTATATAAATAAATAATGCCGGACAATCCACACAGCATCTAGTCCCAAGCTAAGCAGAGCTTGTGTTATGGACTGATATAATACCATATTATTACATTACATAGATATTTTTTTTTTATACATAGATAACGATCAGAACACCCTGAACAAATATTTGTCCCGAGGCGGGAATCGAACCCGCAACCTCCTGCGTCGCAGGCGGACCTTCGCCCACCGCGCCACAGAGGTCAAATACCTACTACGCTAACACTAAGGGTAGGTAGCACGTTTAATTCATTATTGTACAAGCAATAAACATAGTAATTTAAAACTAATTGACTGAACATACCTATATACGCATATATTTCAGACATTATATGCATATACATACCTAAATGTCAATAAATAAAAGTGGAAGGAAAGAAGGAATTTATTGTCACTATTGTTTGGTTGCGGCCAAACATATTCGTCCTAGGTTTTGCCACGTATTATATATGTAGCTTATAGGTACGCCCATTGATGAACGAAATAATAATGTTTTATTTTGAGAAAATGAATTAAGCTTTATTTAGTACAGTGTTAAGATATAGTTTGACTTGGAGTTCATATAACTATACTTTATATTATATTGTTTTGCCAACTTATCTACGGAAATGGCACTCAAGTGGCACTCATTGCAATAAAATAAGTATAGGTTATCCATGCTCCAGCCGAATTTGGTGAAAAATGTTTATAAACAAAAGATAGCAAAATAATTCGACTTGGCATTGTTTTTTTAGGATTTAATTATATGTTAGCAAAATCAAGAAGGATTGTAAAGTTGCGGATACATAATCAAAAATAGGTACGGCTAAAGATTGAATTTTGGGGATTTGTTTACAAACATTCACGTCTAATTTGGCCGGAGTATAACACTTCTTCCAAACACAGCAAGCTACAAGAAAATACGAACTCAACGACTACAACTAACACTGCTCTTTAAGATAACTGTCAGTTCTTAACACGTTGACTGCCGTCGTACCGTCTTATTGTCAGCAACAACACCTCATCATGTATTCGTAGTCGTGACACAGGCCGTGGAGGTTGAGAGGACACTGCAGGAACTCTGGGCAAGTCACAGGGAGCTGATCTGTTTGGAAAGAAAGGATTGTTGAAAAGACAGATTCTCAAAAAAGAGAATAGTATTGCTACTAAGTAGTATTATGACATGTTATCTGTGGTATTGCTGAGTAAATTATTCATATATTTTATTCATGTTATACATATATATTTGATATTTAGTGCCTTTAGTTTATATAGTATTAGAATTTCTTAGAATGATGTGTCCGCCTGTTATTAGTGTATATATGTATAAGAACCTTAAATAAGTGCCTAAATTTAAGAATGTGCCATATACAGGGTGGAATTTTGTAATGCCACCTGGAGGGAAAGTACTCTTAATACTGTAGTAAGAAAATTGTACTCAAAGAAAACATTCCTTTAATTTTGAAAAGAAAGAAAACTGCATTCAAAGATTTTCGAAAATTCCCTTGCCACACCCGGGAATCGAACCGACTAAAGTCTGTAAAAATTACACCCTGTACTTTTATTGCATAGATCGTTAGGATCAATAATAAGGATGAAATCTTTCTAACAAACTTAATAAATTAAATGAAAGGACAACCATGAAATCTTAAATTATAAATTGAATGGGCCAAGTTAAGCACTAGTCATGGTAATTAAAACTAAAGTCATTTATAACGGGATATTTACCATGATTTGATTCTTCTATTGTTCTTCTTATGTTATCTGTGCCCAGAAAAAACTGAAATTCATATGTTTCTCGCTGGGCTGTGCTGTGCCAGATGTCTTCAGAAAGTTTTATTAAAAACAGATTACTTTAGAATCAATCCAATAAATAAAATATGTCATTCTCATTGCTGTCCTGCCTGACACAGACGTCTCCTCGAGAGCTGAGCGACTTTCCGCATCCAGGTTCTACCAGCAGCATAGAGAACCTGAGTTTGTCCTACACTACGCTTGCCGAGACCCAGTCTCAAAGGATGGTTGATTCAACTGACGAGGTCAGTTGACCCAACTGTTTTTCAGCTAATTAACAAACATTCTACGTGGAGTTTGGCTATGGTACAGTTAAAACCCTTACCTAAAGGATAAGCGCAGCCGCAGCAAAAGCCGTGTATGATCGCCTCGTCGTCTTCACACCCTCTGGACGGACAGCCGTTGCAGTACATGCCTATCCATAGCCATGGCATGTTCCCTGTGATAGGTAAATTGGTAGAAAGGTAACGTATTACATCCCTAATAGGTTGAGATGAAGGAAATGTACCTACACATTATAAGCTATCTTACAAGCTACTTTAAATTTGGTTCAGGCTAATAGTTAAAAATGTTGGCGTTGCAGTAACGTTTTCACACGATAGGTACTGCAAAAAGGAGAATAAAAATTTATTTATTAAGTACCTACTTCATAAATTAGGTACGTAAACAAGAGTACATAGACTGTTGGTACTTACATCGGGGTGCTTTTCTAACTCCATTCAAGCCAGTTTCTTGAGACGAACTCAGAAAGAGTCCCACCGCTAATTCTGTTGTAAGCAGGAACACACAAAAACACAATATCTTAGCTGAGATCATCTTTGTGAATGACAACTAATTATGGTCCAGCTGACTTATAAAGGTAAGTAAGGGCTCGTCCACGCCAAACCCCTCTGCCTGATATAGAATAGAATCATGATTTCGATCGATGTTTTAGCTGGCTTTGAAATTTTTTAAAAAAGACAGCAGATAACTTCGTGACTTTGGTGATCAGGAACATTTGGTTTTTTGTTAGACCGCCAGAAGGGTTAATATTGTTTGGTCAGGTCAGGACTAACCCCTTATTTATAATTGCTCCGTAACTTAAAATTGATTTTGATTCTAATAGTGTTTTTTTTATTTATCCTTTGGTGGCTCTAGTAGGTATCGCTGCGGCCATTGAGGCCTATTGTGATCGCCACTTTGTAGGTTCACCGCCGAAGCTGCTGCGTTACAGTTTGCCACTTACCCTTGCAGCTGAACTATAGAATTTTCTTCGGGGTGAAGTTTCGTAGTTCATCTGGGCTGAGCAGGCTTGCCCAGACTGATGCTACGTCTAATAGTGTTACCACCCTGATTTATGGTACTGGTCAATGGTGCAAATGACACTACGGGGATTTATATATATAGAAGACAGGGTAAAAAAAGCAATTTTATAAAACTTGCTGGCGAACCCTCCCCGGGAGCTTTTGGAACCCCCCGAGATTATCTCTCAAGATGACCAGTAGGGCAAGCACGGGCTTTCTTGTCTAAGGTAGAATAGCGAAAAATTACGTCACTTTGTCATCGAATGCGTATATTATTTGAAAGTAATTTCTTCAACTTCAATCATGTACGCAATGTATGGCGATGCAGTGGCATTAATGTCTATTCTACCCTAGAGAACAATCCCCGTGCTTGGCCTACTGCGCAGATGAACCTATAGTTATGAATGAAGAATGTTGAAGACCACTGATGAGCAATGCCAATGTAGACTATATATAAATGCGATAGCTGTTCATTCAAAAAATCGCGTGAAAAACCGCAGGGTGAACCTTGTATGTAGAATATTAAGCACATAGAAAAACCCCTTATAATGTTAAGTAGGTACCTACCTAATTAGGGACTTACTTAAAGGTCATTGTTTTGAGATAATGCCTTCCTCAATGATTTCTAAGTAGGATCATGATGAGTCTAATGCGCTCACCTTAGAGGTATGTCATGAAGAAAATGTGTTAAGTAATTATTATAACAGAATAGCTTTTTATTGTATGCTGTTTGGGATTTTTGAAGAAGTTTGTTTTTCTTAGTATTTTTTTGACGTAAGCTGCCTATCTTAAATCTATGAAAATGCAAAATGTTTATTTCAGTACGCACTTAAATTCTCTTTTTAGTATAAAATAATGTTTGTGTTTTTATAGCATGTATGTATAATAAAATATATCTAGGTATGTCCTCTTATATTATTATGTATCAGTTATCTAGTACCCATAGCAAAAGCTCTGCTTAGCTTGGGGCTAGATGCAGTGTGGATTGTCCGCCATTATTTATTTAGCTATTTCGAAGATAAGACGTCAAAGATAATTGTGTTAGAATTGAACTGTTCTAGCTATTATTATTAAAGAACTAGTTTTTGCCGGCGGCAGTTGCTAGTAAACGTTTAAACATTGTCTTTACTATGGGAACTTTTTAATGGGACAAAAATCAGCCATCTTTGATTCCAGGCATACTTATTTTGTAAGGTATGCTTATTTTGTAAGCCTTATTAAAAAAGTTATTCAACTATGAAAATCAAAAACATTTAACTTAGTGTAAAAACATTTATTCGTTAAAAATTTCGGCAACAACCGCTATGTTACATAAATGGATTCAATCGAAATACTTACAACTTACATTGATATTTTGGTTAGTTTAAAATAGGATCCCTTAACTTCCATTCCAATCAGTTTCAAAAGTCTATTGTTTAACTGTCTATATTTATTTATGTCTGTGCTGTTATTGTGGAGCTAAATAAATGTATCCTTTCTTTATATCTTTACGGTACAGAATATTATGGGCGTTTGATTTACGCGGGAGCCATACTCATTTTCATATAATTCACCTTTTCTCATAGAGTATAGAAAAACCTTTAAATATTTGGTCAAAAGAATCCTTTTAAACCAACCAAAAAATCATCAGTGTACACTTCACATAACATAACCAACAGATAATCTAAGCTTAACAATTAGAGTGAGAAATGAAATCTCAAAATTATATCACAGAACACAGTGCTTATTATGCTAAAACACAACTACAATAAATAAGTTCGTATCAACCATCGAATATTAAATGCTATGTTAGAGCGATCGCCTACGGCTACTTTTTGAAGCGATGCAAGATGCGTTTTGTACCCTAAGCTTCACAAAAGTTGGTATAAGTTCTGTCCGTCGCGTCGGTGTGTTAAACTGTAAACTTGGGGTTGAAATTAGAAATACAAATCAGTTTTAGTATTACGGTAAAATAAACCTAATGTCAAAATCTTACTATGATCTCGACGAAACTATTGCTGGTGATTCTACGTAACTGTTATAATTACCTCATCTTAGATGAATGTACTATTTGTAACGCTTGTATAAAAATTGACTTGTCCAAGTGTAGTAAAATGTATCTATGTAGAATTTATCTGAATGTCTGGTCGAAGCGACTCGAGAGCCGGTTTGTATCTGTCGCAGCGCATCAGCATTGCCATACAGCGAGGCAACGCAGCCAGCGTCTTGGAGACGCTTCCGTCTGGTATTGATTTGGATCAGTTGAGCTACCTGTGTTGGGATCTATTTACAATTATTGTAAATAGATCCCAATTCTAATTTGGTTATTCCATTGTAATTTTCTATGTTAATAAAGGTTTTACCTCTTTCAAATCTATGTAGAATAAATAAAAACCATACAAAAAGCGCGACGTCTGCAATCGCAAAGCAAAGGTCCATAGCCCGCGCGACATAAGCGCGACTGTATCGATGCGAACACGACGCATCGCTACAAAAGATAAATCAACAGAAGAGACTATTAACGTTTAATAACCATTAATATGACAATAACAGACTATTTCTTTTTTTATAATAATTGTCTGTTTGAAATTTGACTTGTCTAAGTGCTTATTATGTAAGCCCAAAGAAATAAAGTTATTGAATCTGAATTTGAAGTAGCCGTGTGCGACCGCTCTTACTGAGGACATCACCTACCACTAGATTGCAAAAACCCAGGCCAGTTTTTATTGTAACCTATGGGTACGTAAATAATAATATATTTGGCACATTTATCAAAGTGCTTTATTTCCCTTAGAGCTTACAGGACGTTTGGACACGTCACAAAATACAAATTACCTATGTAATACTGGGAAATAAAGTGATCACTTTGATTGTTATAGGGCATTTATTAGCCGACTTTAGCACCAAAACAAACCCCCTTTACTTTATCTATTTTATCTATTTTCTATTCGTCTGCCTTGTGATGTCTACTTACAATAAACAGTGCTAAGTGTTGCTTTTATAAACAGATATATAACTAGCAACCTGCTCTGGCTTCGCACGGGCGCAATGATGATACAAAAACCTCTTGAATCACTCTATCTATGTATTTAAAAAAAACGCATCAAAATCCGTTGCGTAGTTTAAAGATATAAGGATACTTACATAGGGACAGACAGACAGCGGGCGACTTTGTTTTATACTATGTAGTGATCAGGTTTGATTGACATTATTTTATGAGTATAATTATAAGTGGAAAAATTAGATTGGCACTGACATCTCGCAAGGAAGTGTTTTGTATATTGCCTCCTTGCTAAACAGACCCTAACCAACCTAACTCTTTGAAGTATACAAGGTGTAACAAAATATGTGTACCAAAATAGGTGTAACAAAATATGTGTATGCGGATGGATGCCTATAAGTTATAGAATACCTGGGCTCAACTATTTTATCGCTACACGTATTATTTCACTAATTAGTACACCTATGACAATCACAATACTGAGAATTTCGAAATACCTTATTAATATGAACAATGCTATACAGCTACTTATTTATCCGTAATCGATAAATTAATTACACAGAAAAGCTGGTACAAATGTACAAAATTCTGATGCAGTGGCTAGTTATAGCCGGGCGATTTTCGATGGATTATTTCTAATTTATTTTTATGTTATAATACTTTGCTATACTGTATGCCAACTACGCATGAAACTGAGCTGAATTATTGGACAACTCCAAACTTAAAGCATGGCTATAAATGACTTTTGTTACATAATCGTAACAATCTGTGGGCTAGATGATGCTCTGTGGATTATCTTGAATTATATATCATCATCATCATCAGCCCATGTTAGTCCACGGCTGGACATAGGCATTATAATTATATGGAGTTGTGCACCTTAATTTGTAGTAATCGGTCATTAGAATAGTTCTAGGTTTATTCGAGTCAAGGCGAAGGATAACCTTTATTATTTCTTTGCTGACAAAACCATTTTTGTCCGTCATTAAATCCATAGCTCAAGCCTATTTTATAAAGTCCACTTCGATGTAATTTTGAGCAGATTTTGAGATTATTATCATTTGATAAACTTTTGTTATATACTCGTTATATCTATGTATAGCCGACTATGCAACAATTTCAGCATTTACCATTTCTATAACCAAAGTATTTTATATACCCAATAATTGTTGAGTCTTCAAACCATTTTAGACGGATGCTCTCTCAATGATGTCGTCTTCTAGGTCCAAATCCATGGAAATACTTCGCCTTGTCTTCAGCAACCGAGACTCGCCGGTCAGGAGGGCGCCTGCCTCGTTCTGTTTATTTCCAAGGCAGTTGCATGAGCATACCTGAAATTTAAACCAACTTTAGTGCGTTGGAGATAAGACCGATAATCCAAAGACATTATCCAGTATGAATGGCGTAGAGTCATCGTTAGAGTATTTACTCGAGATTTTGTTTACTTTAGCTGATCCATTAAACCCATTGAGAACCTTCATCTGGTATAATCTGGTATATCTCTCAACGATAAAACCGCCCATTGTGCAACTAAGTTAAGTTTTATTTTCCTGTTTTTGTAAATTTGTTTTTTTTTTTGGTGTGCAATAAAGTGTATTGTATTATATTGTTATAAAAAATCATATCGGTCCTAACTTCTTTTTTTCGTAAAATAAAGGTACAAAGTTCTTCAAAAACTAAGAATAATCTACCATTTAAATTTTTTATGAAATATATTCCACTTTTCATTATTATTTGGCGACTTTTGTGGCGCAGTGAGCGGGCAGCGTTCTCAAGATATTACTTCTTGGGTAACGAGCCACCCTAAAATCTGTTCAATTCACGATCTGTCGAAAGACGCCGAATTACGAATCTTAATTAGAAACAACGGTTTCTCTACTGCCACCACCATTAAAACTGCTATGATGCAGAGAGAGTCATGAACTTACCGAAGCCTGGTCCAACAGTATCACGCGATCGTTGAATCCATTCTCATTGGGTATGAGAGATGAGTCGTCCCCCTCTTTGTCCCTCGCAGCCTCTTCCGCTTGCCTGTGAAAAATATTATGTTTAACACATAATACTCGTAGTGCGAGATGTGTTATCGTCGTTTATTATTATTAATACATAATAGTGCCGAGGTGACATTGTTGTTTTTGATATCATGGTACCGTAAACAATGCGAAGGCGCCGGCAGTGGTGCCTGGCAGTGAACATATTAGCACGATGAGTGCGCAGAAAAATTTGAAATAACAGGCGTCTCATAGAGACTGTTGCAAATTTTAAATTGCAATAGTAAACCTAGGTAATAATCTAAATAGTTTTGTTGCGAATTTTAAATTGCATTAGTAAACCTGGGTTAAAAATTTGAAAATACCAGGCCTCTCATAGAGACTGTTGCAAATTTTAAATTGCAATAGTAAACCTATGTAGGTAATAATCTAAATAGTTTTGTTGCGAATTTTAAATTGCATTAGTAAACCTGGGTTATAATCTAAGTAGTTGTTTCGCGAGTGACATTAAGCTCAGCTAATAGTTCAGCGATCTTTGGGTTCTTCCACTCCCTCCAAGATCCTCGGGTAGGTCTCCGCGCTGGACTGAACCTAGTCTTCATTTTCTCACTAGAAGCTTTGGTTCTTTCACATCATAAGCGAAACAAAATCATAGGCTACGCTACGGCCAAGTAACTCAAGAGGCGCAAATATGCAGGTCTCGACAGAGCCTACGCATTTGCTCCCCTTGGAGTCGACACAGGTCCGTCAAATACCAAGAACCTCCGGGTTTTCAAAAAATTATCTGCGTATCTGCTTGACGCGACGTGTAACCCGAGAGCTGGTATCTGACACAGCGCATCAGCATTGCCATACAGCGAGGCAATGCAGCCAGCGTCTTGGGAACGTATTGATATGAATCTGTTGAGCTACCTGTAGTTTGTTTGTGTCTGCAGTTAGCTCAATAGTTTCAATTGTAAAGACTAGTTATTTAATAGTAATTCTTCTACTTACATAGTCATGAACCGCAGTACAAGCAAATTAATGCTGGCAGCAACAACCGCGAGGCCGAACAATATAAACACCAAGCTCAGGGCCACGTAGCCTGGCTTACTTGTAAGTGCTTGGTCGTTCTGAAACAATAATAATAAAAATAAAAATAATATGCAAAAATATCTAAAGACAAAAGGTTTACAAAAGGTAATATCTTATATTCTTAAGGTAACTTGTGACTGAACTAGGTTAAGCAGATAAGCTATGTATTAATAAAATAAATATAAAATATGAAAAAATATTTTAGGATAGAAGTTTTACGAAAGGTAATATTATATTTTGTACCTGAACTAGGTTAAACAGATTAGCAGTATATGTTTCTAAATTGTATAGAATAACATTGTATAGGACAGGGTCAAAAATAGGAATCTAGTAATAATATATACTAGGTAGCACAAAAGGTGTATTCAAATCGTGGTGTGCCCCTATGCCGACTAGATGTTAGAATTGTATTGCAATCTATTGCAGCATTACACCGGTGAGGAGCATCGCGTGAATTAACCTTTTGAAACCTAAAATAAATAAATCGTTTAGTGTATACCTCAACTAATTAAGTTATGTACTACTAGCGGCCCGCCCCGGCTTCGCACGGGTATTAAACAAAAATTTCAGAAATTATACACACTAAAACGATGGGTGAAACCCAGTTTTCATACGGATCTTTACTTTTTTTAACAGCATTGGGGTTTTTGACATTGACTCGACATTCCAAAACTGACACTGGCCGTAGAGAAAAAGCAAGCACCGTGCGCTATACAACCTCTTTTTCTATTCTGACGCCCCATAATAGAAAAAGAGGTTGAATATACAGCCCACGGTTCAATTATTGAATTTTTCATGCGGATCCCTAACTTTTTTGAAAATATTATATAGCCTATGTTCATCACGGAAAATTAAGGATTCTAATGGTGAAAGAATTTTTTAACTCGGTCCAGTAGTTTCGGAGCCTATTCAATTCAAACAAACAAACAAACAAACAAACAAACAAACAAACAAACAAACATACAAACAAACAAACAATCAAATCTTTCCTCTTTATAATATTAGTATAGATAATACGTGCCTGCAAAGCCACATAGTCGCCAAAGCCAATCGTCGTGAGCGTGACGAAGCAGTAGTACAAGGCATCGAAGTATCCCCAGCCTTCGTATTGCGAGAAAACCCAGGCGCCTGCAAGAAAAATCATAAAAATTGTACGTGGTCCCAATTGGGGTTTATAGATGCCGCCATAGATGGCATCATTAAATATAATACCGACCTAATATATAATTAGGACTTTTATTTGGCCTTGGGCCATTCTAATGTATCTCCATAGGTAACTACTTAACCGATTTACATGAATTTGGTATTTAAATAGATTAGGTTCTAGAATAACACAGATTTTTATATTTTCGAAATTTATCTTAAAGGTATAAGAAGAGGGGTTTAAAGTTTCCATCGACAATTATTATTCCGTGGTTCGATTCACTCTAACAAACCCCTTATAACTATAAAATATATGTTCTATGTATTGTATATTATGTAAGTATGTCGGCGCGAAGACGTTATTTCTACCCTACGATCTAATTTTAAGTTCGTCATATATAACTACAAAAAACCCTGTAAGTATAAATAGATTTACATATATCGAGTTTTTTGTAGTTATACACATAAGTTAATAATGAATCCCATAATATATTTTTTACTAAAATACCCCTAGGAGGTTTGCAGTAAAAAATCCCTGGTTATAAATTAGGTACTGAAACACGTACCTATGTTTAATAACTTGATTAAACCAACAAAACAACCATGCAACAGATCTCAAAACACGCAAAAAAAGTTTATCGTAAAACTTTATACACACCTGAGAATATTATAATAGTCGACAGGAATACAGTAGCCAACATAAGATTCAGTTCCGTAGCATCTGTTGTCTCACATTTAAGGTAGCATTTCATTCTCCTGATGACAACTGAAGCGAACTTGTTCAGCCGCTCGCCTATACTTTGGAACATCACCAGGCCGAGGGGAATACCCACCTGTAAAAAATATCAGCATTTTAACATCCACTGCTGAATGAACCAACCTCAAACAAAGGTTTTGCCTCCAAATAATCGCATTCACTGGACTTAGCAGGCAGATTGATGACAATATTATAAAGACCTATTATAAAGATCTTACAGCAAGCTTCAAGCAGCCTTTCTTACGTCACGGTACGGGCTGAGTTGGGAGGTCTTCGTTTGTCGATTCTCTCGCCGAGCGACCGCCAAATAAAATTATGAGTACTAACTAGCTTTTTTTAACTTTCATGAAATTTCGATAACTCTATGGGTTTCAGACTTACAATTAGATGCCCTGAAAAAAAACTCGCCCTGTACCTATATGCCTCATCGAATTCGATGACGGCGACCCTAGATAAATTACGCATTCCTTTTTCTATCATGCATGAGCCCATAATTGACTCTCTTTTTACTATAGGCACTGAGTGAAATCCTAAAAAACTATTTTATTTACACCCCGTTTTGAGCCGGAAGCATCCTACTGCAGGCAAGTTAAGGTAATTAAATTCAATTTTTAAAAAATCATGTTATTTAATACGTAATTAGCAATTCGCATTGTACCTATTTGACACCCTTGGTTTTAAGTTAAGAGAGTTGTCTAAAAGTAATAATTTTCATCACTCGGATTTAGTAGATTTTTATCAACCCTGACCCAGGCAAAGGCATTCCCTTATTTTATTCCAATATTTTCATAACCTCTTATGTAACTCATGGAACCATATTTCTTACCATTGCATAAGCCATACAAAATGCCTTCCCAGCAACAGTAACAGCTGTAGAATGCCTGTACCCAATCATAGCCAGCACAACAGTATATATATTTTCATTCTCTGTTTTGCAAGGATTAATAGAACACAGAATCATATTTCTTACCATTGCATAAGCCATACAAAATGCCTTCCCAGCAACTGTAACAGGTGTAGAATGCCCGTACCCAATCATGGCCAGCACCACAGTAGCGAAGTAGAATGCTCCAGCAAACTTCCATTGCGGACCTGCTTTGTGTGGCTTATTCTCTACAATGACTATTTCAATCATGTGGTAGTCTTCTGCTGTTATGTTGTATTTACGAATCAGGTCGGCTCTGATGTCTGTAAGTGTGAATGTGTGAATTAATTTCCAGACTTTATATACTGCTGTAATTTTTATAGTCCAAGTTGGTGGTTATATTTTTATGCTTATTAGAGTATAAGTTTTGATTTTTTTATTACTAGCGACTGGCTTCGAACAGCTACAATGCTGATACTATTGCATGTTATATATACATATAAAACTTCCTCTTGCATCACTCTATCTATTAAAAAACATGAGCTGAGTTGGTAAATAGATTAATATGTATTTGTTACTAAAGACACATACACAGCTTAAGATTGAGGTTTCAATGAAAAGTGTGAAGGAATAAGAAGGTTATGCCTCAGGTTCAGACTTGATTATGAACATAAGTCTTGATTTATAAATTTACCTGAAAGTATTTCCCAGCGCTTACTCTCAGTCTCAGATTCCAATGCATCAAATACAGCAGCTCCAATCAATAAATAAGTGAATGTACATACAACTAATGTTATTGTACGAACATTTTGCTTTTTCATCTTCATTTTTGTTAATTTTCTTGCGAGCCGCTCAGTCCATGGTACCTGTAATAACACAGATTATTTTTAAATTTAATCACGCTAGAACACTGAGTTATTTTTATTCAGCTGTAAGCGAGTGCTGTGTCATTTTGTATGTTTGCTGATAAATCATATAGGCGATAAAACGTTCCTGTTCCTGAAATACTTTCAACCATTACCTACCTATTTATTCTTTTAGCTGAAAAAGCGCAGAAAATGGGTAAAGCAGGTATAAGGAATCATTTGTTTACAATTTACCTAGTTATTTTGAATTTTATGTAACGTGTGGGTTACAATTGTCATTAGTTCTGATTGAACAATAATGTAAAATTAACGTTACAACGCATTATATTAAAAAGGTAGGTATTATTTGAAAGAAATTTGCCATCCGACGAGATTCCATTTCTCTTTACCATACCATACCATCAATTCTAAAAATACTTTGATAGAACTTCAACTTCTTTTTTTATGGCATATAGCTCGCACTCGCACTGCGCTGTTAGCCCTCCCATTTTGCTAACCTTTTCTAACGTATTATGCTATGTTCACATGCGCGCCGTGCAGCCCGGCGGGCTGCCTGGCGGGCTGCGTGGCATGCAGCCCGTCCCAGGCCGGCGAAAATTCAAGCTGTTCACACGCACGCCGTTCGTGTCAGTCAGTGCATTTGGTTCGCGGCATTCACGTTCACAGGCGCGTTTACGGGCTCGGGCGTACCGTTCGTGTGAACGGTGAATGTAAATGTGCACGTTGAATGTCGAGTTGAACCTCTGAAGTGCCCTAAGCATGTACTTTCCTTGGATACCTATGTAAACAAATCGGTAGAACAACATGGCGGATTAGGGATGTTCACTTGTTCGTCTAGTCGATAACATTATATCGATGGACGAGCTTGTCTTTTTAATCGACATCAAAAAAGGAAAGGTTCTATGTTCAACTGTATATTTTTTTTGTATCAATGAGGGCTACCGTTTTTGTACTCACCAGTTAGCGCCACTGTAAAGTAAGGTCAGAACGAACTTACTTATAGACGACGGGAAAATATATTTACATTTTTCAGCGATTCAGCGACCCGCCCCGGCTTTGCACGGAAACCTCTTAAATTGTCAGTGTTCCTCTACTATATTATGCATGTATTATAGGTACATGTAAACCTACCTCTTGAATCACTCTATCTATTTATAACAACCGCATCCAAATCCGTTGCGTAGTTTTAATGATTTAAGCATACATAGGGAAGGACAGACAGACAGCGGGATGCGACTTTGTTTTATACTATGTTATGAAGAGCGCATTTCTGAGGTGGTCCCATTGGAACCAAGTCAGGATCTGATGGTGGGATCCCGGAGAAATCGAAGGAAACCCTCATTTTCGGAATTGGAGCTGGATCCGAGAGTTTACTGGAGGTGAAGCAGGAGCAGGATATGTAATAAAACACTGTTTTAACTGAATTGATCGCGTATATTTTGTATTTTGTTATAGCCTGACGTTTTGGAGGCTTTTCTGATTTGAATGCACTGTCTTCAAAGTGCAATGTGCACACATGAATGTCTTGAGTTCCTGGCCGGATATTTTCTAAGCCAATATTTTCTTACGATTCCCTCCGCCGGCTTTCGTTTCTTGGTAAACTAAAACAAGAAAAAATACGTAACTTATTAAGGTCAACACATCATCAGTGGTTTTGTGTCCGGTGGTCTTGTGTGGAGAGGTTCAAGTCCGTTAAGATTGACTTGCACCTCTAAGGTCAACACGGGGCAGTGTGTCATATTTTTGTCAAAGTTTATTTTGAATCCAAAAATGGTTTTCAAATGGTTTTCGTAATAAAAAAGTCCTCTACACTTGCCCAATAGTTACACTTAGGTACCCATACTGATCTTACCTAATTTATCGATAACGTTCGATGTTCGATGATGTTCAACACTAGCACCGGTTTTTATGTCTGCGATGTGAATGAAATATTGAGAATATTGCGGGTTTCTACAGCTCACAATAAAGATGATTCAAAATAATAGGTTTTTACACACTTTATATCACAATACAATGTACAATAGACACCAATTTAACGAAATGTTAGCCACTTACCGGTGTAAGGTTAGATTCGGCCTGTTTTTGCTTTGGCATAGGCCTCAGCCTGCTACAGAACACTTCATGGTACCTCTTCTATATGATTTTCAATTTATATTACAGTTTTGCTCAATAAATAAGTCGAAAACACGAGCAAAACATAAAAATCTCACAATGACTTCTCCTGACATGTAAACAAACCCGTTGAATGGAATGGGCATCCGTGACAATGAAACCAGGAAGAGGGCGCTGATAAAAAGAGTGTGTATTGATTTTTCCTAACGTTAAACCACTGTTGTGAGAAAGAGACTGGTAGTCCAATATTGCTTCCGTGTCAAATTCGACAATTACAACAATTCCATATGATCGTTTTTCAGAGAGTTGAACGCGCGCATGTGAACATAGCATGGAGCTTGACATAAAAAAGTTAGAGTTGTTGAAATGCAATTTGTATTTCGACGAGTTCTGTCTGCCGAGAGTACACGTAAAAACGACAGACAGAGATGTACAAAATGGTTTTAAAAAAGCATTTAAATACAAAATGCAAAATACTTTTCAGATTTACTATTTCAAATGCAAAATACCAAATAGTATTGCGTTTTGTATTTCAAATGCTAAATGCAAAATAGGTATTTTCAAAATACTTTTTCAAAATAAAATACCCGCTGACAAGGGCGTCGCCAGCCCACGGCCCAGGGGGTGGCAAGCCGTGGCCAGAAAAATTTACTGACATCGGCGGGGGGTGTTTGAACGTACGATAACATGGGCTGATGATTATGTACGCTAACTTTAACCAAGTAATTTTCAAGGCAAAGTGCTTAAAATTTTCCTATTTGCCTGGTCCGAAAAGAATATGACCTACAACTGGCATTCAACCCTGCAAGTGAATGAGCCAGCACGACAACTATTGTAACTTTTTCGGGTCATTAGGTAGTACAAAAAAAATTATAACAGACTGCAATGAGCGCCGATATTTTGTAGTGTGCGGCCGCTGGAAATAATCGAAACTGAAGTGTATACTTACAATAAACGGCAAACGGAGCGAGCCGCGATTTTTTTTTGAGACTTATTCGGACGTTTTGACGAAAAATTTTGAAGAGAAGTTATATTATTGTACTACTTATTCCTAATTTATGCGGGATTTATCGGTAAAGCAAGAAAACAGCACGACTTTCGTTGTTTTGCAGTTGGCTAGGTACATTTTTTTGACCTCTAGGGGGGGACAGCTGCCCCCTCTGTCCCCCCTGGCGACGCCCTTGCCCCCTGACCAAATCACAGGTAAGTATTTTTATTTATTACACAGGAGAATAGATACACTCAATGCGATTGCACTTTTTTTTTAAATTAATAACAACTGGACTGGTATTGTTTAAAAGTGATAAAAATAAATATCATTTTTTATATAATATAACACTTATTAACATTGTTCGAATACATCATCACTCATTTTTCACACTTCTCAGACATTGATGGACATTGACACTTGTCAGACGTTACTTTGACATTGACCTATGACGCGCGATTCTTTTTCTTCTTTGGTCAAAAAGGAGTACTACGAATATTAAGTCGATTCTCCTACCAACTCGATTAATTTTTCAATCGATATACCAACTATCGAGCCTTTCATTTTAAGAACGAATGGAGACGACTCTATGGGCAGCGTTGCCAAAATTACCGATTTTTCGGTAGATTTACCGATATTGACACTCGTTTACCGAAATACCGATTTGGGACGAATGTCTACCGATTTTTTGATTAATTTGAAGTTTACAATTAAATATGATTTGTGGTAATGGTAACACGGCTCTTTTTTACAATATGCACTTTTGAACGAATTGTGTGACTGCCAATGGGGATTCCCCGGCTGGTCTGTGTTACTCTGTAATAAAAATAGTATATCAAAAGATATAGATTCTATTTGCAAAAGCTTTTTTTAAAAAAATTAATGAGTTTCAAGATGATCCTGTGATTTTCTGGGCAGATGTGGCACATATAAAAGGTGGTGACGGGACACCTTTGTTCGGAATGGTAATTTGGTTGTATATCACATTTTTTCTCTACCCCATCATCAAACATGGAAAGAATTTTTTGGCAGTAAATTTAATAAAAACCGCAACCGCCTGTCAACCGAAGCATTAGTAGGACTTTTGCATACAAAAAGGTTTGTTGGTGATGGTAATTGTTATAATTTCAACATTCCAAAAAAAGTTTTGGTAAAATGGCCTCACAAAAATGGTACACATTACATTTAAATAAATATTTAAACGTAATGTGTATATCTATTGTATTTTTAAATACCTAATTAATATCTACCGAAAACTACCGATTTTTTTGACAACTCTACCGAATTCAACAATCTTGGTTTTGCAACACTGTCTATGGGAGACGAGTAGGAGTGTGTCGTTAAGAGAATTTCCATTCACATAACGTAACTATCTAATTGGCCACGTAAACCGTTAAAATAACTATCTATCGTTAAGAACCGTTAAAAAATAAGAATAAATAAATAAATAATGCTGGACAATCCACTATTGCCATAACAAAGAAGTCAAGTCAAGTCATGTCACTTTTTGGCAGTCAATAACTGTCAAAGTCATATTGCCATATTGAAGATGTCAAGTCAACTGTCAAATGATTTCAGAACGAACTGTCAGTTTGGACGTTCGAAACAAAAAAATGAATGGTTTCGTTCGGGAACTAGTCACGTCAGTTGTTGGTCTGGTCCGGACGGTTTGATTGTTTGACTTGGGATCCCATAGATTTATTATACCATCTACTCGCTCTACGGGGGATCCCGTGTTTAACATTCATTACTTATATTAAAATTGCATTTTACGTTTTGTTTTTAGTTGTTGTAGAATGTCAGCCGTGCGTGTAGACACTTTCGCACGAAAACTTTCCTCTAACTAATGCTTTTTTATTTATTTTAAGGTAGGTACATAAGTTTTCTTGTGTGAGCCGATTAAACGATTTTCTTTCGTTCTTTCTGATTGTTAGCTAACTTGTGGCAGGAAATTGAACATTCAAAAGCTAAACACATGCCTACCTAATTTAAAAAAAAAATAGACAATGAAATTAGAAATCATGTCAGCCAATACTTTGTCTGAATAAACTTTATTTTTCTAACGGCATGAATTTATTATGCAAAGAAAAATTACACTTTACGTCGCTCAACGAATCAACAAAATATTACAACTAATTCACATGTTCGGTCCAATCACTCACAATCCAAAATCCAACGAAAGCTAAATTTCACTCACTCACGAAATGATTATCTGTTTCACATTTCACTGATTGATTTTCACTCACGTCTTGTCTTCACTCTTAGCGGCTTTACGTTATTTCACGCATTCACGCATTCAGTTGCGAAGGTGCATGACGCGCGTCGTCGATTCGTTGAAATTTGCTCGTTTAGATCGAAAGCGTTTATAGATAGTTATTGAATAGCGGCTTAACGTTATCGTTAAAGAATTCTGTCAACGGTTTATAAAACTATCTAGTTAAATAACGACACACTCCTAGAGACGAGACGACGACGACGACGACGACGTGCGCGAACAAGTATTTTCGTTCGGCGAGTTTAATTTTATTTCTGGGATTTGCCTATTTCAAGAGCAGTGAAACAAGAAACTTCTTACAAAATGCGAATTTCTTGTAATAAATCTAACCTACCTTTGGGTAAGGAAAAGTATTTCATTCATTTATTCACGATATCATCATTGGTTAGTTGCGGTTTAAAATAATTAATTTTATCTGGTTTTCAGGTGGTATTTTCGCTGTAGAGTACTACAAGCTATTAAAAAAAGATTTACAACTAGTCTGGTCTGATGAATCGGTTGTTACTCTTCCGAATTCCAAGAAACCACAGCCATATGGCACAAGCAATGATTTGATAAGAATTCTGGAGAATGCCTTCAATAAATCAGCTGAGCCGCTGCAGAAATTAAGTCTGAACCACTGGCTGTCCTTGAGCTTGATCTTGGAGGATGAGGCTCCTAAATCTTTGGAGTATTTGGATAAAACTCTGGGACCACAGACTTTTCTGGTCGGAGAATCTTTGTCAGTGGCTGATCTTGCAGTGTTTGCTGTTTTATATGGTTAGTAACTACATACTTTATCATGATAAATGAGCCCACAATACTGACATTTTATTTTATTAAACCGAGGCACTTAGAACATCTTTATTTATGTGATTTTGCAGGATTAAAATGTTAAGGTAATCTTTCTATATAAAAGATATTTCTTTGTAATTAATATTATTTCATATAATTTTTAAAGTCTCTACCTTAACTTTTACAAATAATTGATATAACAATCTTTAAATTATAAGGGCTAAAGTTTATGTTGGACAAAGATGTTGCTTCAGAGGCCATACTATAACAGTTATCTCTAGTAATTTTTACAATAAATTCTTTTTTCCCAAGTAACCTGTAGGTATGCTGATAAAAAAAAATTTGATAAGCTGAGGTGAAATAAGGCATAAAGTGAATTGTACATTTCTGGACCTGGAGAAACAAAAAGGATACTTGCAGAACATCCTAGCTAGGAAACCGCAGAACTGCTGGAATCAAATCTAATATATTTTAGATAAAAAAATCTACATTTATTTTTCCTATTCCAGTGTCTGCTAAGTACAAGGAGGCTTCCAAGTCGAACTTGTTCAAGAACATTGCCCGATGGATGAAACTGATTGAATTTCAGCCAGCTGTGTCTACAACATTAAAGGAACTGCCGTCTGGAGCCTTGGAGACTCTTGTTAAGGTGTCTTCAAGGTATGTAATACAGTGCTCACAAAAGAACACATCATTAACCACTTCATACTTGTACTACTTGTTTCTGGACTGGTTTCCGCAACTAGGCCAAAGGTGGGCCCTTTTTGCGTGACGGGTGGGGTCTGCTACTTTAACCACCCGATATCCTCCAGGAAAGCCAGCAGCAACGCTGGTGCATGCCTCCCTAGATGTTCTCGGTCTCCCGAGGTATTGCGATCTTTGAGAAGCTACGCTATCGCACTCTACAAGCAAATGCGCCGCCGTCTCAGCAATTCATGCACCCTCTGCATAGAGGGCTGTCCGTGATACTTCATACTTGTATATAGCTAATTATTAAATAATGTAACATTAGCTTGATAAATTTATATAAAGAACTCATAGGAATCTGATCCCCGGGATACAAGATTATCCTAGTATGGGGATCAACATTGTAATAACTTTTAAGACCTAAATATTTTACAATAAACATGTTTATTGGAAAATATTTAGACAATTAGATGATAACAAGTAGGACTAGTCAAAAAAAAAATATTAATAATTATTATATAATTGTTGTCTGTTGTCTAAATATTTTTGATTAATTATTTTAAAATATTATTTTATTTGACTAGTTCTACCTGTTATCATCTATTGTCTAAATATCAACTCACTGTTTTGTAACACTGCAGAGGGCGAGCACAGATTGCATTGAACTATATTTATGAATGACATTGTTACCTGCTGTTTCAGGTTTTCTCCCAAAAGAACAGACACCTCTGGCCGCCAGCAAGAGGGCAAGTTCGTTGAACTTCCAAATGCTGAAATGGGAAAGGTTGTGGTCAGATTTCCACCTGAAGCTTCTGGGTAAGTATTTAAATCATGTAAGGAACAGATCATTCATCACCAGCCTATAATAGTCCACTGTTGGACATAGGCCTCCCCTAATGAGCGTCATAGATGGCATTATCATTTGGGGGTTAATGCCCATAATCCTCACGCTGGGCATGCGGGTTGGGGATCGCAGTTCGGTGGAGTTGTTCTGCAGAGGGCGCTGCTGCCCGCCCTTGGTGTGTTTCCCTTAGTCGCCTCTTACGACACCCACGGGAAGAGTTGGGGTGGTGCAATTCTATGCCGGCACCACACGGCAAGGAACAGATAATAGGAATAATTTAATGTTTAGATATCTATCACAAAAATATTGATCTATAGCTGGGTGCCCGCGGTTTCACCCGCGTAACTTCCGATCCCGTGGGATTTTAGGGATAAAAAGTGGCCCATATATCCAGGTCATAAACTAACTGTGTAGGTACCAAGTCTCATAAAAATCTGTTCGGAATTTTTCCGTGAAAGAGTAACAAACATCCATCCATACTTAAAACCTTTCGCGTTTATAATATTAGTAGGATTAATAATAGACTAGCTGCGTCCCGCGGCGCTACCTGCGATCAATTTGATTTTAATTTTTTTTCGTTCATGAGAACTTTCTTCTGACAACAAACAAATTAAGAATTAGTGCGTGATGCCGTGACTAAGGGAAATAAGGGTTAATTTACAGTATCAAGTTGTATATGTAGACTTTAGTATCTACTCAAAAACCTAATAAATACTAAAACCCCACTTTTTTTTATATCACATGTGGCATCTACCTTTATTGTATTTATTTCCATAGATACCTTCACATCGGCCATGCAAAGGCAGCTCTCTTAAACCAGTACTACCAGCAAGCATTTGAGGGGAAACTCATTATGAGGTTCGATGACACAAACCCTGCTAAGGAAAATGCTGAGTTTGAAAAGGTAAAGTAGTTTAACAAATTCTATTGTCTATGGCGCTCATTAAGAGGCCTATGTCCAGGCAGGAGTGAATTATTCTAGGAAGGATTTTAAATTAAAAATACTTTACGTTCGAAACTTGAACAGAAGAAAGCGTCCAGAAGATGCTGGCAGCATTGCCTCGCTGTATGGCAAAGCTGATACAGTGCCACATATGAATCTTAAGGTTCCGGTGAGGCGACGGATGAATTTCTCAGACAAACGTAACACCAAAATGATTTGTAATTTCAGCATATTTTTACCATAATCTGCTTTTATTAGTTAATACTAATAAAAGCAGATTATGGTTAATCGAGCAGTCAGATGGCATACATAATAGATACTATGCTAATGCATAGTATCTATTATGTATGCCATCTGACTGCTGGCAGATGCTGGATGCGACAAGCTGATGACAGGGCGCTATGGCGCTCATTAGGGGAGGCCTATGCCCAGCCAAAGAAATAAATGGTTTCAATGGTTTCAGCATTGGACTGATGTGGGCTGATGATGATGATGATGTGTCCCATCCCATAATACAAGCTCTGCTTACCTTGGGGTTAAATGATGCTTTATAAATTTTCCAGCATTATTATTAAACGTTTTAATTTCTAGGTAATCTTAGAAGACGTAGAGATGCTGGAAATCAAACCGGATCTTTTCACGCACACTTCCCAGTACTTTGACCTGATGCTAGAGTACTGCGAGAAGCTGATAAGAGAGGGTAAAGCGTTCGTGGATGACACTGCAGCGGAGCAGATGAAGACTGAGCGGGAACAGAAAGTGGAGAGCAAGAATAGGAATAACTGTAAGTGTCCACACCCATTATATCTGCTTATTTTTGTTGGACGTACTCCCCCCCAAACAAGGGGGGTATGCTGTAATTGTATTGTATTCATTTATTTCAGGCTGTATACTTATCTTTAATTATTAATTACACCTTATAAGTCAATAAAATTACCTACAAATTCAAATTATTAAAATAAATAAGAATAAATTACCTACATTGACATTTTATGTATTAAAATAGTATTAATTTTTATTTTTTTTATTTAAAAAATTCTTTATTACTTATTATATTAACCTAGGTTTCTGCCACAATATTTTTTTTCTAAATGCGTTTCACAAACCTATCGGATCTGATTGATTAGTATTTGTGTAGATAAGTATTTTAGAAAAAGCTGTGGCAGGATTTTTCTAATACAAATAATAACTAACCACGGTGAAAATATCCATAAATTACAAATCATTTTGGTACTACGTTTGTATGGGGCATTCATCGGTCGCAAGAACCTTAAGAAATAATGTTATTGAAATCGAATTCCCGAAAAACAATACAAGCTTATATTCCGGGTCTTGGTATTAAGTAGTAGTCTCTTGAAACTAGTAACCCCCGGCAGTAAGCCATTTTGCTACCGTAAAATATCTAAAGATAAGTTGAAGCCCATATCTGAACACTTATTAATGCGTTATGCAGTAGCGTTTCTATGTAATATAAACTGATTAATAAATATTCCAGCGGTAGAAAAGAATCTCCAGCTATGGGCAGAGATGCAGAAAGCGAGTGACATCGGCGTGCAGTGCTGCGTTCGTGCTAAGATCGACATGCAATCTGCTAACGGGTGCCTCCGGGACCCCACCATCTACAGGTGCAAGCCGGAGGTGCATCCCCGTACTGGGACTAAGTACAAGTGAGTATATAGACCTCTGTGGCGCGGTAGTTGGTCCGCCTGCGACATGCAGTCCGCTAACGGGTGTCTCCGGGACCCCACCATCTACAGGTGCAAGCCGGAGGTGCATCCTCGTACTGGGACTAAGTACAAGTGAGTATATAGACCTCTGTGGCGCGGTAGTTGGTCCGCCTGCGACATGCAGTCCGCTAAAGGGTGTTAAGTATTGAGGAAATACTTGTGTTAAGCGCCTTTGATCTTCTACAATTTAAATTATGTATACTTATAATTGAATTCGTTAAACATTATAAAGTATTTCAAAACAATAATTACTAAACAAATTTTACCGAGTTACAGAATAATTGATGGTAGGACCCAATAAATGTCATGATATCAATATTTTAATAAAAAAAATTGTATATTTCCAGGGTATACCCAACATACGACTTCGCGTGCCCAATAGTGGACTCGATAGAGGGCGTGACGCACGTCCTCCGCACAATGGAGTACCATGACCGAGATCCACAGTTCTACTGGTTCATTGACGCTATTGGACTGAGGAAGCCCTATATTTGGGAGTACAGCAGGTTTGTACAAACTTTTCCTATTTATTGACTACTAGCGGCCCGCCTCAGCTTCGTCCGGGTATTAAACAAAAATTTAATTTATTTCACGGAACTTTTTTAAATATTCTATAGCCTATGTTCATCACGGAAATAGGATTCTAATGGTGAAATAATTTTTCAAATCGATCCAGTAGTTTCGGAGCGTATTCAATTCAAACAAACAAACAATCAAATCTTTCCTCTTTATAAAATTTTATAATATTAGTATAGATCCCATTGTTAGGGAAGTTTGGAAGCCTATCACTTTGAATGACGAATAACGAAGTATATTGCTTGGCCAGTCCAAGCAAGATGGTATGCAGTGTGATGAAATCTCTCGCCATCTGTTTCTGGGCTATCTACATCGTCTTCGTTCAGCATTGAGAACCTACATTACATTATACCTCTCATCATTTTCAATAGTAATTATTTGAAATAAAGAAAAAACAATAACACCTTATTTTGTATTTTAAAATAATTTATTGTATGAAATTTGACTTGTCTTAGTACTTTAAAATAATTGAAGTCTGAAAATCTGATTTCCTACACCGGTTATAGAGGAGCTCTACTATCGCATTAAAAAATAATAACAGGCCTACTACTGGTATTAAATTTTAGTACAGATAAAAATTTATGTGTCTTATTTTCCAGATTGAGTATGACTTACACAGTACTATCGAAACGGAAACTTACTTGGTTCGTCGAACAAGGATTAGTAGACGGATGGTGAGTAAGGTTTTTTTATGATATTAGACTTGAATCTAAATTATAGAATTTAAGATGGAAAGTTATAACCTCGTTAAAAATGACCCCGAAGTTTGTTTGGTTAATTAATGACCTTTTTGGATGATACATAGAATTCTGATTTTAAATGATAGAATGATTTTTAATAAGGTCTATTTTTTATTTTATTTTTTAAGTCTTGGTACACAAGGTGCCTCAGTAGAAATATTATTAATTTTTATATTTAACTCTATGTTTTTTTTGCGTGAGCTAAATGAAATACAATACAATACTCGCTCTCAACATAAGGAAATGTATTCCAGCTAGGAACCGCGAATAAATACAACAATTGCTCTCAAATGACTGTTCCAGGGACAAACCTCGAATAAAGACAAAACAATACTCGCTCTCAATATTACAAATACATTCCATCGACAAACCCCGAATAAATACAATACCATACTCGCTCTCAGCTGACGAACCCTGAATAAATACAAAACAATATTCGCTCTCAACATCAGGACAGTTAATACAATAAAAATCACACAACACTGGTACTCAAGATTAACACACATGTTCCAGGGACGACCCGCGAATGCCGACAGTGCGCGGCGTGCTGCGGCGCGGCATGACGGTGGAGGGGCTGCGGCAGTTCATCACGGCGCAGGGCTCCAGCCGGTCCGTCGTCTTCATGGAGTGGGACAAGATCTGGGCCATCAACAAGAAGGTACCTATTTACAAATACAAATATTTTTATTTCTTTCACAAAATTCAAGAGTAACAGATAATATTTTGAAGCCTCCTTAGTACCTCCTAAGTATAGAATACTTGTACTAGGAGATTAACATTATCTAAAGGAGCGTCTTGTAAAAACTCACCAATTTGTAAATGAAAGAGGTTATACTAGAAACTGCACTATAAAACGACCTTTTTTTTTTCTTTATCGGCGAGGAAATTCATTTACGAATAAACTGGTATGGGGTGGACCAGAATTATGTGGGACTCGACGCCTTGAGAAGGACGTAATACCCACTAAAACCTCTCCGGTGACCTTCTCTCGCCATTATTTGCCGAACCACGGGAACATAATAAACCTTCCGCAGCCCGACTGGCGTAAACGATAAAAAGGATCTAGCAAATTGAAAACACTCAATAATCGAAAAAAGAATATAACATTCTTAACCAATTACAATTTTTTTCTACAGTTACATATATGAAAGTACGTAAGATAATGAAGTCTCTCTCTAATCAGTTACGATTAGTGAAATTTCGATATGTTCTTGGCTTCGAAACTACTGGACTGGTTTGAAAAAAAATTATACTATAGAATCGTACATTATCCCTGATGAACATAGGCTATAGTATATTTTCAAAAATGTTAGGAATCCGTATGTAAACTTCAATAATGTAACCCAACGTGTGTAAAAAAATATAATTTTTATTCAATACTATTGCGAAATTTATTGAAATTGGATATGAATATATAGAATAAAGCTCTTTTTTATACCCGTACGAACCCGGTGCGCACCGCTAGTCTTCTCTAAAATCGTATCTAACTACGTACCTAATCGTATCTAAATACCTAATCTGTTCCACAGGTCATAGACCCAGTAGCACCCCGCTACACGGCTCTAGAGACATCCCCTGTCCCAGTGAACCTCAAAGGCGGTACCGCAGGCTCCCTATCAGTGCCACTGCACCCCAAGAACCCAGCTGTGGGCACCAAGACAGTGCGAGTGTCTAAGAGACTGCTTATCGACCAGCTCGACGCTAAAGCTTTGAAGGAAGGGGAGAATGCAACGTTCATCAATTACGGGAATATTTTAATTGATAAGATTCATAAGTGAGTAATTATTTATTGATTGTTTGGTATTTTTATTAGGAGGTTGCGGGTTCGATTCACGGGACATATTTGTACGATCTGCAGATGTTTGTTCAGGGTGTTTTGGACATTTTCTATGTATAATAGAAAATATCTATCTATGTAATAATATTGTATTGTGTATATCAGTCGTTTAGTGCCAATAACACAAGCTCTGCTTAGCTTGGGGCTAGATGATGCTGTGTGGATTGTCCGGCATTATTTATTTTATGTTCTGGGCTGTTACTATTCATCAACCTATTTAGGTTTGCTAGAAGCGAACCTATAGGATGAAATCTTGGCTGGCTTGGTTTTTAATAAAGGCTGCCTCTATTGGAGGATTAACTTAAACTAGTCATCCTATTAAAAAAGTGAAAGTTTGTATGTTATATGTAATATGGATGTTTGTTACTCTTTCACGCAGAAACGAATAAAAGGATTTTCATGAAATTTGGTACATACCTAGATGATTTATGACCCGGAATAACATAAACACCGTATGAAATCTTTCATAATGTGAACGCCACTGTTGAAGTTCGCAGTTTTGTGTGTATGTTTTAGTTAAATACCCGTGCCAAGCCGGGGCGGACCGCTTGTTTAAAGTAAATAAGTTAAACCTATATTTGTACCCACAGATCTCCTGACGGCACTGTAACCAGCATAGACGCGACCCCGAACATCGACAACAAAGACTTTAAGAAAACTCTCAAGCTCACTTGGCTCGCCGATTCCCCTAAATCACCGGCTTTAGAGGTGTACTGCGTTTACTTCGAGCATATCATCTCGAAAGCGCTACTTGGAAAGGATGAAGATTTCAAGCAGTTTATCGGGCATAAAACTAGGGTGAGGAATTAAGACTATCAGTTAAGGCTCCGGTGACAGATGAATTTCCCATACAAACGTAATACGTTGCTTGTACAAAATGATTTGTAATTTGAGCATATTTTCACCATGATGTGCTATTATTTGAATAGTATTTACCTAGGTTCCTGTCACAAGCTTTATTGAAAATACCTGTCTACACAAATAATAAGAAAACGTTTTTTCTTTAAATAAATCTGATTTGGTTTAATTTCATTTCAGTAAAGTATTTGAAAAAAAAATAGTAGGAACGGAAATAAATACAAATAATAGCAATCCTAACTTAGGTTTGGAGATTAGAGTTCTTTATAATGTTATGATCTAAAATCACGCTAGGTATTACCTATGGTATTACCTATCATTACGCAACAATCGCAGTTTTTAATGAAAACCTGGGTATTCCGGCGTAAAACTGACTTAATTATTTCAGTGGGAGATTCCAATGCTCGGTGAGCCTGAACTAGCTGCCGTGAAGAAAGGCGACATCATCCAGCTGCAACGCCGCGGATTCTTCAAAGTGGACGTGGCGGCCGCCCCTCCCTCCCAATACACTGGGAAGGCAACCCCCCTTGTGTTGTTCCATATACCCGACGGACATACTAAGGAGATGCCGGGACAGGTTAGTCGCTTGTTTATACGTGATATAGTGTCCTTTGAAGTGTTGTTATTTAAATAGATTCTCTATTCCTTTTGTTAATAAAAAAAATGTCTTTATTGCCTTAATCACAAAAACTGTATAAGGTATACCTATACTACTTAATTAAATACAGATGTACCTAAGCAGAGCTCTGTCATTCATTTGAACCGCTCTATTCCTTTCATTGCATGGTAAAGGAAATGAACAAAAGGAATAGAGAATCGATTTATATAAAACTGATTTATTTTTGAACGTTAAGGAATAAGAAAATAAAAAGCGGATTTTTTTATGAGCTTTAAGAAATAAAACAAGCGGTGAACTAATGAGAGTAAATCATATACTTTTAATCTTCAACGGAGTACGAATATAGCTTTGAACAAGCTTTTCAGCCTAGCAAGGCCTACATAATAACTAAAACAACATCTTGACAAAAATAAACTATTCTCTTGATAAAAATAATAAACTTGAGTCTTACAAAAAATCAACAATAACTAAAAAAAAATCTTAAGGCTACCCCACTAATAAGATTTTTCGGGGTAGTGTCTTAAACAAAATCAACATAACTCTTCTTTACGAGCATTATAATATATGCTAGCATATTATTATTATTATGCTAGTCTGAAATATCAGTTTGGGACTAATAGCTAGACATTTCTCCAAAATAGTAACATTTTCGTAACATATATACCTACTACATATCTTACAAAACATCAAAAATAAAAGGATCCAATAGTACGAACTCAGTAGCCAATCGCTGTCGAGGATCCAGTACCAGCATCTGCTCCAGAAGCCTGGTTACTGCATTTAACTTGAACATGTAGCAATTCAATCCGAAGTCGTTTGACGGGAACCAGTGCTTCTTGTGTGCTGATAATAATGATTCGTGCATTCGCTTTGTTCTGTAGAAATGTTTAATTGGAACTGAATCCTATAAAAAGAAAGGCAAACACTTTAGCATGGTAACCTAGGAATACGTTTGAATGGTAACAAAAGATTTTACAAAGGAAAATAATTATTTAATTAAAGATAAGTATTTGTGAATCTTACCTTCATACGGACACTTGTGCGTCTCATAAATGTATTTCCCCGAAAATGATTATTTCGAAACTGTGACGCGTCCAACATATCCCACGGTAGTCCACCGAAGGTCGCCATTTGTTGGTACAGAATTTCGTTATTGTAAATGCCTTTGAACAATAATTTGTTAGTCGCCATTTCAAAGATGACTAATGCGGATGCCCAGATGTCAACACCGTAGCCAGCTGAGAATCCGAGGATGATTTCTGGAGCGCGATAGTTTGGTGTAGCCAAGTTAGGTATTGGGTTGGCCTCATGTATATAATAAGCTCGATCGAAACCGCAAATCTTCAATCTATCCTGACTGTCGTTGAGCAAGATATGCGATGGATTTATATCTGCAAAAAATTATTTACTTTAACTCCGTCAAATCTGTGTTATTATGGCAGATTAACCATACAATTAATTAGGTAAAAGACTGGTACCTGAGTGAATAATTTGATTGTTTCTCAAAAGCATTACAGCGGATATCAGTTGCCTCGCCAAAACCTGAACTTTATTGATGTGGAAAGGTTTCTTCATGACTTGTGCATTCAACACTTCTTTCAGTGTTTTCGGATAAAACTCCATTATAAAACACCAATGACTTTTAACTGCAAATGTATCTAGGAGAAAGACAGTGTTCAGGTTTTGCAGTGGTATGTCTTGCTGAATTCTTGTGAGAATTTCTTCTTGTTCTGTTTTACCTTCATGTCTGAAAATAAAAACAATATGTAGGTGAAGTTATTTACTAATCTATAAATGTTGTGATTATTAATGTTGTGATACAACTCCTTCTTACTTTAGTAACTTAGCGGCATAAATTTCGCCACTAGGATCTTTGCAACTGAATATGGAAGAGAACCTTCCTTGATGTATGCATTTGATTTCTTTCATTTTTATATGCAAGGTCTCTTCCAATTTTTTCTCCATTAAAGCAGTGTTTGAGAGTGTTGGAGTTTTAATTGGTTCTTTGGAAGTTGGTGTTGTTTTGATCAATGTGACCTTGATTGGTGTTGTTTTGATCAATGGTTCCATGAGAGTTGGTGTTGTTTTGATCAATGGTTCCATGAGAGTTGGTGTTGTTTTGATCAATGGTTCCATGAGAGTTGGTGTTGTTTTGATCAATGGTTCCATGAGAGTTGGTGTTGTTTTGATCAATGGTTTCATGAGAGTTGGTGTTGTTTTGATCAATGGTTCCATGAGAGTTGGTGTTGTTTTGATCAATGGTTTCATGAATGTAGGTGTCGTTTTGATCAATGGTTCCTTGGTTCCTATTATATTTGCTATATTTGACTTTATTTCATCGTCTGCGGAGTCATCTTTTAATTCTGCTGTTGATTTGATCAATGAACCCTTAATTGGTGACGTTTTGATCAATGGTTCCATGAATGTTGGTGTTGTTTTGATCAATGGTTCTTTGTAAGCTATTATATTTGCTATATTTGACTTTATTTCATCGTCTGCGGAGTCATCGGTTAAGTCTGCCGTTGATTTGATCAATGGACCCTTGATTGGTGACATTTTGATCAACGGTTCCTTGAATATTGGTGTCGTTTTGACCAATGGTTCTTTGGAAGGTGTTTTATTTGACTTTGTTTGATCGTCTGTAGAGTCATCAGTTAAGTCCATTATGTATGTTTTTGGTGTATCACTAACCAAAGTATCACCAGTCAAGTCTATGATACTGATATTATCTTCTGTTATAATAACACTGTCTTCTGTTTCGTTTAGTTCTGTTTTTGTTGGATTGAGAATCGAACATTCATCAACTTTTTGGCTGTCTTCGCTGTTTTTCTGTTTCTTTATTTCCGAATGATTATCATCTTCCTTTATATCGTATTTGTCATCGTCATTTATGACCTTATCAATAACGATAACGTTTTTTTCGAATTGTATTTTATTAGTTGAGCCATCTTCTATTTTGGGAAACTTATTGACCACATTTTCTTCTATAACTATTGTCTTATCATCATAACTTATCTCTTCAATATCCATTTTGATTGTATCTAAAGTGCTCAGCTCTTCTTCTACTTTTGGAAACTTGTGAACTGCACGTTCGTCTATAACCAATGTCTTGTCGTCATCACGTATTTCTTCAATATTCTTCTTGGTTGCATGTATAGTGCTCCGCTTATTTGTACTTGAACTATGTGTGTTTTGCTGATCTCTTTGTAATTTGCCTTGAGATAGTAATTTCTCTGGAGCGGGTGGACCTTGAATTAGTATTTGAGAATGTTGTTTTTTCTTTTCGTCTGCAGCTACTCCTTTATTTTCTGCATGTGAAACTAAACTAGGTTCAGTTGAAGTTACACTGAAAATTAAAATACACTTAAAATGTTTTTTGGCACTTATTTACTTCAATGATAACTTTTTTAGAGCAAACTAATTACGTAACGAGCAAGGCGGGGGTAACAAGTTAAAAGCAAAGTAGTACCTGTTAATTAACACCTCTTCGCCCTTGCGTTCACTTTCAAGATATTTTTTACTGTAAGGTTCCGATTTAGTATTGAGAATACTTAAAATTGTCGAAAGTTTCAGTTCTGGTTCTATTTCTTTTTTTGCACTTTTTTCATGAGCCGTTTTCTTTATAGGGCTATGTTTTAAAGAATCCACAATTTCATCGACGTTGAAATCGTCAAGAAAACTTAAATCCATGTTTTGTGTTTGGTAATTTTCCGTTTCGCTGAAAGTAGAATCGTTACTGCTAGAATCGTCATCCGATTCTTTACAAACCACATTAATAATAACCTTCAGCTTTTTACATTTCTTTGATATGGGTTTGGTAACTCCCATTTTTTTAGGTGATATGAGTTTTTCAGGAATTTGATTATCAACGGTTATTTTAAGATTATCCATTGGTGTATTGGACTCTTTTAGTCTGTCCATAATATAATAATTTCTTCTTTTTCTAATTTGTTCATTTACTCTGCTGAGCTTAGATCGAAGATCAAATTTTTTATCCGAGCACTGTTGCTTTGGTGATTTGGATTTATGGTTTTCCGGAACTTGTACTACACTTTGTATATTTGGGTGTGACGTATTTTCACACTCCATTGAAACGCGTTTCATATCTGGGGTTTCACGCTTAACATTATTTTGCTTTTTTTTAATACTGTCTAAATCTTTAAGATCAAGAGCAGGTTTAATATCCGGCTCTTTTTTACTATTGGGCGTAGCAATATTGAGCTGAGATTTAGATATCTTAACTCTATCCGCTTCTGAATATTTAGTTTTGAGGTTTTTATCTTTTTTTTCTGGCTTTTCAATGTCTTTTCCAAGTTTTGTAGTTTTCTGTTTCTTTTTCGCTGGTGATGGTGTTTCCGTGTGTTCACTCTTCTCCCTCTTTGTAGAAGATGAAGAATAATCAGCCTTTCTCTTTTTAGGGCTTTTGTTTTTGGTTATTTCTTTGATGAAATTTTCACACATTTCCTTGTGATTTGGCTGATCCATCATGCGTGTATTTCGTTCAATATCAAATTCACTGTTTATTTTAGATTTTATGGCATCAAAAATATCGATACTGTGATTTTCGGTATGGTAATAATAAGTGGATTCGCCGGCTCTTGTAGCAAGAAGAGTAGCATAAGCTGGAGCTATGGCATTTTTTGCATTTGAGTAAATTGTGTCGACCGTACAAGAGTGAGGAATGGGAGTGATTATTCTTTTAGTTTCACAAAAGCGTGGTGTTCCTTGAATGTGCACATCCAACTTTTTATTTTCATCGGGTTTACAATTTATGTTATTTTTTATTTTTTTATCGATGCCAGCAGCTTTCGCGGTTTCAGTTGGTGGTTTATTCTTGGATAGTGAAAGGTTTATCTGTAAAAATACATTTACTTATTACTACTACTCTACATAAACTTTATGAAATGCTCTGTGAATGAATCATACTATTACTAAATATGATACGTTCGTCTATAGAAGCAACACGTGCAAAGTCGCGGGCAAAAAATAGGCCCACCGTGTTACGGGTACCTAGTAGCTAATCTACTAGATAACTGATGAACATTAAAAATACATATTATGTGTACTTATGCCAAGAAATATCTACAGATGTCTCCAGACGGGAATTGAACCCGTACTCTGCCGAAGTCTCGTTGCGCCATTCTTCATCATAAAAATTCGTATAGGTAGTTGTGTCTCTGGGCAGAATACAATATAGGTAGGTACCTACTTACCTAGTCATAATTCTGCAAAACACTATACTCGGCTCTCATTTTGTGTCAACAAATATAAATAATATTAAAACATCACAAAAACGCGTAATCATAACTGATATCATCAAAGTAGGTAATTACTAAAAGCAACAACTGCAATTACGCTTATTTGTACTACCACAAAAATTTTTCAACAATATTTCTTTGATTTAAAATTTATAGGATTCTACAACCGAGTATAAGTACGTAGGCATTATGTAGGAGATTCGTGAAACGCGAACGGCATCAATTTTGAAGCGTCTAGTTACACAGACGTAGCATCAACTAAAACATTTTATAATCAGAACAATTGGCATACTTTAGCGCTTCGCATAGGGCGACTATCCTACCTTCAAATGAAAGATATTTTTTAATACATTACTTTCTTGATTTGGGGTATGACACAACACAACCTTCCTGTTATCATCGAAGAGACTAACAGATGTAGTTGTCCCTTAGGTACAGTCGGCTGCAACGAAGATTCACTTGGACAGATAAATTAACTGACTGATGAATTACACGACAATAGTATAGTTGCAATACCAATCAACTTCAAAAAAACAATGATTGAATGCTTCGAATAATTCAGTCTGACTAGAAGTTTATTGTTCTTGGCGCGATAGCTATAGGTAGTCCACGCGCGCGTTTCCGCTACGCCATTTTTCGTAATAAAACTAGTTAAAACTTTCAGGTATAGAGATTATTTACCATAGTATCGGGTGTCTACAAAAATATGTTCAAAGACAAAAATTTAATATTTAGATGGGCAACGGGTTGGGTGATTTTTTTTTCTACGCTATAACGTAAGTATATGAAATTCTATTTAAGCGTATGGATAAATAATGCCGGACAATCCACAGCATCAATTAATAGTGTAATTTTACCAAAATGACTAAGTATAAAAGATCGGTAGGAAGTTTAGATAACAGGGCATTAATCGGTAACCGCGACCAGTCTGCCATTTTAGTTTTTGCAATGTCTAGTCCCGTTCAATCTTGAAAAAATGTGCATCCTGCTGTAGCCGACTGTACCCAGGCAAGGTTGGGCAAAATTTTCGAGACAATACATACTTTTATTGGCTTCAGATTGTTGTGTCCAATGCTTTTTAAGTAGTTCGAAGCCCAACTGTTAACTTTCTTTGTTTTGTTGAGATCCGCGACATCTGCGACGTTTTTGTTCAAGTCCTCTTTAATATTAATAGGTTTTTCTTCCGACTTTTGTTGCTGTTCTAATATCGGATTTGGTTTACTCGAATCCGTTGGAACAATCACTATGTTATTCATCCCATATCGGGAAGTAAAGCCTGGCGGCAGCGGCGTTTTTGACCTGTAAAATCATCGTGATAAGTCCACGTCGATCACTCTCATTATGATCGACTGAGTCCGTTGTTTTTACATCATAATCTGCTTTTACGTACCTATACCTACATAATAGTAGGTAACTTCCTACCTTTTAATCTTGTTTTATGAACGAGTTACCTATCTGGATTGGATTGGAAACTGGACACAGGCACAGCTGACGCAGTTAGGGATAGGTACTTATCGTCGCAGTAGTACCGTGCAACAGGTAGGTACCTACATAGATACTAACCATTGTAAACAAAGTCAACCTCTACGAATCCTATTTGCCACAGTTCACTTATAAAGTCCCAACGCATATTTTTTTAATCAAGGGTCTCAGTTTTTTGTTCATTACTCATTAGGTAAAAACGCCTCTTGAGACCAGTAGGTCTCAAGTGGCGTGTGGACTGTTACAAACACCGATTGTGGGGTTCTATTATTGATCATTTTACTCGCGGACCGCCTGCATAAAATTCTCAATTTCATGGGTTTTATTGTTTCTGCACATAATTCTAATTATTTTTGTTCTAAAATCAAATAAGCATAAGGCTCCTTACGTAGGTATTAAATCAGTTGTCTGCCAGCGAAAGTCTTATAATAAATAAATAAAAAATGCTGGACAATTGACACAGCATCACCTAGCCCCAAGCTTAGCAGAGCTTGTGTTATGGGTACTGATACAGGATGACCGATACACATACCTAATACAATATATTAAACAGATAGATATAGAGATATAAAATGGACCCAGCTGTTTCGAAGCTTAACAAACGGACTGGCAGACAAAAAAAATAGTGTTTACATTAGGTACCTACTTACAAACAACAGTCACTATAATTTTATTTAAAAAGATTTCTGAGTCACATAGTCCGAGAACGAAAGTGCTTACGAAGCTTAAATCTGGCGGCGGGGCGCGGGGCGGGGCGCGGCGGAGTGTCACTCTACACCTACTTAGAGATTTGATAAAGATAACAAGCTGTCTTTTATTCTATGAATACTCCGCTCGCCTTGAACTTGTAAAGTATTACATACCTAATGACTAGCTCGCAACTTTGCTCATTTACCTGGGTAAAACTTATGCGTCTGGTAGATTAGGGATAGTAGCCGAATTATTTATTATCATTACGAACAAACTGACTAAGATTACGTCTTACTTTTTAATGTAGTATCTAACCTGGTTAGATAATTTCTTGTTTTTACTATTGGGGAATATATTTTTGTGTTAAATAGGCTACCGGCGCAAAGTGAAATGAAACGATTAGTAGGTACTTATAATCAAAATAGTTTTATTAAACTCACAAAAAACGACAACAAAGTAAATACTTAGAAACTAATCACTTGAAAGTTCAATAACATTCTTCAATAAAGAATCTTTTATGTTGTACCTATTTATCTAAAAAAAAAACAATTTAAATAACTAAATAAAAACATATTCAACAAAAAGCTCCATCCTAGAACTCTGCCCTGAATTTTTCTTCTTTTGGTTCACTCTTTATATCTTTTTTGATCCACTCTTCATTGTAGAACAGTTTCTGCATTGGGTGCTTTACTGGGGAATATGCTCCACTATCCATTATAAATTCTGACTTGATTTTCATCTCTAAATCTGAATCAAAGTATTTGTTGAATGAAGTCGGTGAGTATTTTTCAATCTTTATTGGACTTTCATTAGAACCCATCTCACATGGCTGAGGTTCTAAAATCAAAGTGGAACGAGAATGGAGTGATGCAGCATAATCACTGTATGTAGGGAACTCGCCAGAACTTATATCTGTGTATGGACTGCTGGTATTGTTGCTATTCCTTGATTGCTCCACTAGTTTTCTCTCACGCTGTAACAAAAACAAATCATAAAATAAGATTGAAGTCCAGAAGCAATTCCTGGAAGTGAAGGAAATATTACCAGAAAGTCTTACAGAATATTTAATTTTCATCTTACCTCTTTGGTGCGTTTGATTAATTTTTCTAATTTGCTCTCATATTTTATGCTGTGTTTTACAGCATATTTGTATGACATAGGTATATCCTTATAATTTTCTAAAGATTTGTGGCTAATATGATCAGCACCCTGATCTAATATAGAAGGTGAGGTATGTTGGTGAACTTTTTCCTCGATTTCTTTTCTACTTGCTTTTTCAATGCTTGGTCGCTGTGAATAAAAATCTTATAAGCTACATCGTTCATAACATAAAATAAATAAAGTAATGGTAGGAAATATTTTTAGTATTTTTTACATTCCTGCATTTGTAATGCATTTGCATTGATTTGCAGTGTACTCTGAATCCCTGGTTCCTTGTTGTAATTAAACAATATTATTTGATAGACTGTTATTTACTTATCTTAACTTAAAAAACTATATTCATGACTTACTATGCAGGATTCTTTCTTTAGTAACTTTGTTTCACAAGGCACCGATGAATGGCAAAGTGGTTTCTGACATTGAGGAAGTGGGCGATCCTGATTCTTGAAACGTTGTGATTTTTCTAAATTGATGGTGTTTTTGTGATCACACACAGTAGTATTAAGGTTTATGATACACTTAAAATTGTCCTTTTGAACATGTATAGTTTGCTTTGTAACAATTTGTAATTTATTTCTGTGATCCGAGCTTTGCTTTTTTTGCTCACACCTGTTTCTATGATGCCTGCAGTGCTTCTTATATTTGTCATTTGTTATACTGTTTCCTCTGTATGAATGCTTCCTTCTTCTGTGTTCATACTTGCTTTTATAATGCCTGTGTTTTTTTTCTTGAATAAACTCTGTATCTAAACTAGAATCCAATTGATGGTTCTCTGATATTTCCTCACAGTCACTTTGAACTGTGAATTTACTTGATTTTTTCTTGTCACCCTTCATTTCTTCTGACTTCTAGTTTTCCGATTTATTTTTCGAAACTATGCTCTTCGCGCAGGTAGGTATATCAAGGATCTTCACAAAACTTACCCTAGCAAGACTATGGATTTGTAACTTTCTTGGTGTTCATATTTTATATGAAGGTAGACCTAATCAAATCACTTGACAAGATTTGTAAGTTCTAATATTACGTTAATTCTCAGTTTCGTTGCACCTACATGAGATCGTTTAGTTAGAAAGTCTATTTCGTTGCATTATTGCGAATTTATCACGCATTTCAAGAAATGAAATGTGTGATAAATTCGCGTAAAATGTTTGTAAAGTAGAACAAGCCAAACTTGAATAATATGCAACCTATTGACCTATACTTACATTCCTTAGCTATAGAAATCTCCACATGGAACCTTCGGTTTTCCTTTTTCACAACACAGCAAAATATAATTTTGCAGTTTACGCGCCTTCAACTTTTTCAAAGAAAGAATGATGAATGAATGAGATTGAGTGAGTCGAGGAGTAATCCAAAGATTGATCGGTTCTTGCTTGCTTGGCGGATGCGTTCGTTCTTGCTTGATTCAGCTGACTTGACAATCGCGAAGTTAATCGTTTGCTTGTCATTGTCAAGTTGCACGCGTTTCACTTTCTGAGGTTTCACTTTTCATTATTTACGTTCCGTTTCGACTCTTGAAACGACCACCCACTCTTGAGTTGAATTTTTTGACAAAAATAATTATACAGTGATGGTGATGATGGATGATAGGTACATGTTGTTTTACGCTGTATAATTTATAATTTTATTGTTTTATTTTTAAGCTATGATATAATTTATTTTTATGATAAGCAAAAATTCAAATTATTATTTTTTTGAATTTAACTTTCTAATAGAATTTAGAATTTACGATGACTTCTGAACTAGGTATTTTATATTGTTTGTAATATTTACTTTGTGACATGTAATAAGCGTTATCAATAAATAAACTGAATCTGAAACTGGACACTACTGGCAGAAAAGAAAACCAGACACATTTGCTATAGCAAAAAAGTCAAAGTCAATGAAAATTAATGTTATTGCCCGTCGTCCTATACAAAGAGAATAAAACCACCCTTTACGCAGTGTATACCTATACCTACGCAGTACAACTAACTCGCGTTATGCCTAAACGTCATTTACAGTTCTCTTTCGGCCTCACTATCTGTTTGCCTAAGTAGCTATAGGACTGCTTAGCTTAAGGACAACATCGCTATTACGATGTAGGCTATGTAAGACCTCGACGTCTTACATAGCCTACATCGTGTTATGCCTTAAATAGGTTTACGTAGGTATACAAACTTAACTTAGCTTTTAGATGGGACATTTTAACGTTACGTTGTATGCGTGGTAAAACATGACGCCGCCCATAAGAGCCTCCACCCCTTGGAGATCACCCGTTAAAAACGGTAAAAACGGGTACCTACCTAGTAAACGGTAAATTTGTATATCACGTCACGTAGAATGGGTATCTTCCATTAAGTCGCAGCATCGATTCCCTTGATAAGACAAATGTTTGTGTGACCCGCAAACACATAGGAAGGTACCTAACGTATTTACTTATTTGTTTCCTAGAGGGAGACCTTGTTGTATTACTGTATTACTGATACTGGTGGGACGACTGTATGTGGGTTACCAAGGTATATAGATTATTTATTTCGGTCTGAGTTTTTTTCAGTGTACCTATAAAGGTCATTTGTTCTTTGGTAACCTTTTGGGCTTTTGGCCATACCTACCTGCTATAAATATAATATCCACTTGGCCTTTTCCGTCGAACATTGGACAGGTAGGTTCATTCATGAGTAGTGTGCGAATAGTAGATTCCTTTCATATTCTCCAGTCCTACCTCCCAATTAGCATACATTCACTCACAAAATTACTTGAGTTGATACATCAAACGACTATGTTACCACGAAACAACCATTTCTCGCTACCACCGTTTTGCACAGTCGTATTTCGCTCAAAAGCAGCGATCTAAGCCACACAGAAAACTTATTCCGCGGTAAAACCAGTCCAATAACACGCGGTATCTTTAGAAAGTGATAGGTACGTAGTAACTTCGTACTAATCTGCGGTATTGCCATGTGTTCAGTATAGCAAGAGGTCTGTAAGTTGTAGGTACGTGTCGTTTTTGATTTCTTTTTAAATGGAGATAACCGTTTCATGTCAAACAAAATAATATGAAAACTAAATTACCATTAGTAGGTATATGTACCTACTTACATAGTTTTTATGAATAACGTGATGATCAATGTTCAAGGAACCTGAGTGATGTTTAAAATGTTCTTTTTAAACTACCATATGGGTAAATCTTAATCGGTATCGTATGATTTTCTGGGTATGTTTTACTTTCGCGTAGCTTTTTTTAAATGATTGGATACATGACTTGATTGATTGTAGCCAGGAGAACGAGAAAACTTAAGTTTTAGAAAAAATAAAATAAAATAATTGTGCAGGCTTGGAGACTAGATAGGGTCGCCAGTTCGAATCCCAGTTTCATCTATTAGGTATTTGGTGTTGTCAGAAACTCTAACATTAATTCATGGGCTCTATATTTATTTGTATTTGTTAAATTGCTTAGAACAGAAGTTAAGGTAGGTAATCTTATCGATGTTATCAGAATGTTTAGTTTTATTTTATGGTGCATCGATAGACGTTACAGTACTAAAGGGTACCTACGGTAGTAGGTAGGTATGAGATAATCTACCGTTGCATGTTTAGGTATATATAAACACAGACAGAGTTATAATATAACTGAAATAGTATAAAGACAGACCGAATAATAAGTCTGTCTGTCTACTATTTCAGTCTGAAATAATATAAAGACGGATAAATATTTTCAGAGTAAATACATAAAATGTAGGTACTTAGAAATATCCCTTACTGTATGGACTCCCAAAATAAAAGGAGTAAAGTTTCTGCTTATTAATTTAAGTGATTATGCAGCGGTACGCTGAGCTATTTTCACAACTGCGGCACAAGCATATTTTTGGCGAATCTGTAATTTGTTGTTTGTAGGTAAACCAGAGTAGGTAGACCTGTACCTACGCCTACTTTATGTCTCCAAGTTTTTATGTGATGTTCTGATGCAGTCTTAATTATTCTGACCTTAATTGTGTGTTGCAATGTTGAATAAATCTTTTACCTATGGATCATTAACAATATTAGGGCTGCTATAGGTAATGCTGTTTTGATTGTTCAGCATTATCTTTTATTTATTAAAGATAAATATAATAAAATATATTCTTTTCAGCCGAAATCAGAAGCAACTCCTGTGAAGCAGCCAGCCGGCAAAGCAGCTGCAAAACCATCAGCATCAGTTAGTGATCTTAACGCCCAGGTGGCTAAGCAAGGCGAGGTGGTTCGCTCATTGAAGAGTGCTAAGGCTGCGAAGGCGAGCGTCGACGAGGCTGTCAAGATACTGCTGGATCTTAAGGCGCAGTTTAAGGCTGCTACTGGACAGGTACGGTATTGGGTTATTGTTAAAACGTATAAGTTCTTGTGTCGAATAACACCCTCAGCGCAGTGTGCGAAGGAACGTCTATAATACAGTTTGCGGGTTTGTTTCGTGCAGCGGGTAAATATTTTTATAAATAACTACCGGTCCGCCGCGCCGGTAGGTAGTCTCCTAATTTTTTCCTGATTAACATAGGCTATAGAATATTTTAAAAAAGTTAGGGTTCGTATGAAAAATTTAACTTTTATTATATACCCGTGCGAAGCCGGGGTGTTAACGCTAGTCTATCTATAAAATTTATGCGTAATCTTTTTCAGGACTGGACACCTAACGTGAAAGTGGCAGCACCACAAAGCGACAACAAGTTGTACGAGCAAGTGGCAGCGCAAGGCGAGGCGGTGCGAGCTCTTAAGGCGGCGAAGGCAGGCAAGCAACAAGTGGATGACGCAGTGAAGGTGTTATTAGAACTGAAGGCTCAGTATAAAACGGCTACTGGACAGGTAAGTCCATTAGAGGGATACCGTAGATTGTTTTGATTTTTCTAGCTAGAAAAAACCAAGAGCCTATTGCAGAATCGCGTCGTAAAGACTTATAATTCCTTCTTTTTGTCGCGCACTGGGATGTAATGGACTGACCGCAATACGATTAATTCAATAGAAATAGGCACATTAGACAATAAATGATATTCTATGCTTACAAAAAAAATAAATAAACATTATATCTTCCAGGACTGGTCTCCACTAACCCACTCAAAAACCACACAAGCTGCCAAACCCGCTGCCACACAAGCCCAGCCGGAAGAATCGGAAGAATCCAAAGAGCTCTCAGATCTTAACATCAAGATCGCAAAGCAAGGCGCAAAGATACGTTCCTTGAAAGCAGCGAAAGGGGATAAGGATAAAGTCAACGAGGCGGTTAAAGTGTTGTTGGAACTTAAAGATAGGTTCAAGAAGATTACTGGACGGGTAAGTTAAAATCTATTAAAATCAATTTGTAGATATTTGAGGCGAGACGGGAATCGAATCTGCAACCTCCTGCGTCGCAGGCGGATCTTTGTTCACCACGCCACAGAGATCGTCAATATTATGAATGTTTTCGTTTTTTGTGTGAAATAATCTTAAGTGGACATGTGCACAAGTTCTAGTAATAAGCGTACTGTAGTAGTCTATGGTATTTATAAATCTCTCTGGAATCAATTCAGATGAGACAAGCTGATTGTCTATGCCGGGACTTTGGGCAATGTGTGTGACCTGTGAAGCTCTAAAAATAAAATACTGTACTACAACCAAATCTTTTAATTATAATACCAACAATACACGTACGGTCTATGCGAGTAGTGAGATGTACGCTCGAAGACAATACAATTTCTTTCTTGTTAGCTGCCACTTTTTTCACGCTCCCCTCGCCGAATACTATCGCTGAAAGCTGAAAAATTTTAAGCATCAATGTTTTTTGTATATTTATTTTTGCTTTCAGGAGTGGAAAGCTGAAGCCATACCGAACAAGGCAGAACCGGGTGGTTCAAACTTGGTACGTATTTTATTTAAATATATCATATTTATTTCATCATCATTATCATCATCAGCCCATGTTAGTCCAGGACTCCCCTAATGAGCGCCATAGCGGCCTTTCTTCAGCTTATCGCATCCAGCATCTGCCAGCAGTCTTTCGCAGATTGTCATTCCACCTATCAGGAAGGCGTCCTACACTACGTTTAACGAGTCGCGGTCTCCACTCAAGAACATGTTTATCCTAGCGGTTGTCGTTTCTTTGCGAAATATGGCCGGCCCACTGCCACTTCAGTTTGCTAATTCTTTGAGCTATGTCGATAACTTTGCTTCTCTGCCCGATGTATTCGTTGCGAATCCTATCCTTCAGAAAAAATCCTCTTATTTATTTATTTTAAGGAAAACTAACGGATTATAATTAACAGTATCACGCATCAGTGCATATCACTCAACTTTTCGGCATATTAACAATTTTTTATGTGAATAACCCGAATGTCTATGCATATAACCCGAATGTCTATGCATATAACCCGGATTTCAACGCATATAACCCGTATTTCGTTGCATATAACCCGTATTTCGCTGCATATTGTCTTAACCATTGTTTCTAACACAAGAGAATTTGACTAACAACAGGGTATGGGCAACATAAGACACTCACTAGAAATGATGCGTAAACTGGACGCGACGCATAGACGTCAAGCGGCGGAAGCTGGCTTACTAAAGGTACTATGAGGGTTTTAAATGCATGCTCGTTTAGATGTTGGTATTATCCTCCCCGACCAGATTTTGTTAACAATTATATACACACCTATATTTAGTAAGAGCGTTGGAACTAAGACGTGTTCTAGATTCAAAATAGTATGTTACTCTTAAGACCTGAAATATTATAAATATTATTTACTTATATGGGATGACAATGGTATCGTCGTGGAATACGCGAACGTGCTTTGTGTGACGATGCCATTGTCATTATGGAATTATTGAATTAGCGGAATAAGAGCCGCAGATAACAGCTGGTCTATTCGTTTCCTCAGTCTATTTTCTTCGCTCATTGGCTGCATTATCGAAATGCGCTATCGAAAGTGATTCCCATTTAAGTAATTTGCGCTGAAAATTTTATTATTAACTGTAATTGTATCGAGTTATTCATTAAATGTAAATTGAACTGTGCGAGTCGTATTCCTTCAAATTCACAGGATAAATAAGTTGCTTAAAATACAAAAACACGACATGGTGCGGTGTCGGAAAGGAGTTTTTAAAAGTAGTTTGTTTATGTCATGCCATTTAGTCAAGTCATTTTAGTTTGTTACGACAAACATCGAGCCTATTCGCACCTTGGTCGATGTAGATACAGCATACGAGTACATGTCTGTTATGTTGATATTATAGTCTTTGGCTACATACAGACAATCTCAGATTCACTTTTGGACCGCTATTCTAAAAGCAAAAGATTCCAAGACTTATTTCTTATTTGCCCCTCACGATACCCGAAGAGTTGTGAGTGGGTATTTAAGTACTTAATGTAGATTTCTGTATAGGTGAACTCTCCTATCATTGACGAGAATGATGTAAATATAAATGAGATCACACGATCATGTCCACAAATCATGGATCAGAGGCGCAGAGCCCAACGAATGGCAAAGGTTAGGTACTCTGCACTGTCTAAATGTTTTGTGATTGGTTGTAGAAGCTTTGATGCACGATTAATATTGCTTTTATATATTGATGTTTCGTAGATATATTTTCTAGGAATATTGTAATAGATTTGTCATTGCAATTGCATGTGTTAGTTATAGGAATAATATTAAAATTAAATGGTGTTTTGCTGATCAATGAATTATAGCGCGTGAATGGTATCAGAAAAATATAAAAAATAAACCGAAAATATTGTTTTTTAAATGGTATAAATACCATAAAAAATTAATAATCGGCAAACCGCGTTAGTGGTACCAGATTATTTTTATAAATTAAGCGGAATATACGCCTCTGTTGTACACCTCAAAAATTTATGTGTGTCAGAATGACATAAAATATTTTTTGCATTTTACCTGGATGAAAGAAATTGCGTATGGACTAGGGACGCGTGTCTAAAGTGTCAAGGTAGAAACATTCTATCAATATTTCGCTGCAAAAACCGCACGCATATAGCTAGATTTTCTTTCATCTATGGACGATTCTACGACGATACCATTGTCATAAAGATATTGGTTAGAGAATTAGGCCCCATGCAGGAATTCTAACAATGGCTTTTATTATTGGCTGACACTGCCACCCACCTGTGGAAGCTTAGAATTGTTTTTCTGTGTTGGCTATAGAACGCTTTACTAATCGTAAGGTTCACTATTTCGGAAACATTAATTAAGGTAACATATTATAAAGTTTATCCACTTTTGGAACTTATTATTCGATGCAAATTTTATTTTATGCTTAACTCTTATCTCCCAGCCGAAGCATGTGACCGCAATTTCAATTCAAGGACTAATAATTGGGGACAGAGAGCAGATATTAAGTATAGCTCCCGGAACTCTTATTAATATGTATTTTTACATTACATGCACACAATGCATGGCACATTACTGACGTAAAAGACGAGTTTTATTCGCCATGCTACCACTTGAAGACGTGGATATATCCAATGTCTTATTCTTAAATTGGGCGTTAAACATTGGCATCGAAAGGGTGGATAAATTATTTGCACGTAACCCGATTTTTGTTAGGGATAGGGAGAAATAGATAGGGGGGTACTTATGTGTGACGCGCACTGTACACAATACCACATAACAAGCAATACTAATAACTGAACGGCTCTGTCGGAAGACCAGCGTTAGTTGTAACATGTTGCAACTAACTCATGCTACAATATCTTGGCTGCTCCACTCTCGGAGGAAGCTCTTAAGAGCGTGCCATACCTCAGCCAAAATTCAAATTTCGAGCAGAATGACAAGATATGATTTTCGTATGAGTGAGAAGCACAGAGCGATAGACGTGCTCCGTATTTTATATTTCCAAAACTGTTATGCCTAATTACAAGTTATTTACACAACTAATCGAAAAATTAAAAAGACGAAAACGAAGAAATTCTACTACGTTTCTTGACAAAACAAAAATCCAACAAAAAAATGAGGTGGTTCCTGAGATAAATAGCAAAATGTGTGCAAAACATGTATTTTTCAAAAAATAAAAGTATCGAGAAAATTTTCACCAATCGTGTTTTTGAAAAGACGGAATCCAAGATAAAAGTTCGAATTATCATTTACCTAAATTCTATCGATTTCTGTGCATATTACTCGACATTTTGGCATATTTAGATAATCTATTCGCATATAACCCGAATTTATTTGCATTAATCCCGTATTTCGTTGCATATTTTTACATTTGTTTTTAACACAATAGAATTTGACTAACAACAGGGTATGGGGAACATCAGATACACTATGGAAATGATGCGTATACTGGACGCAACGCAACGAAGGCGTGCGGCGCAGGCTAGCTCGCTAAAGGTACCTACTGTACGGGTATTAAATGCATGACTCGTTAAGATGTTGTTATAATATCCCTCCAATAACGAATCTAGAAAGGGTCTTAATTCTAAACAAATCACAGACATTGGTTTCGTTACAGAACACTATGATATTGGTTTCGTTCAGAATACACAAACGTGTTTTGATGGCGATTCTGCGACGATACCATTGTCATAGTAATGGGAGTGTTTTAGCAGAATAGGCCCCAGATAACGGCTGGTCTATTCATTTGGTCAGCCTATTTTTGTCGCTCTTTGACTGCGTTCTCGACACGCGCAGGAAAAATACTAAGTAATTTGCGGCGAATTATAATTGTAAAATTTTATCAAGTGATTCCCTGAATGTAATTTGGCGTTGTTGAAGGTATATGTACCTACTCCTTCCAATTCACAGAATAAATAGACCCCTTGATCCTGTCTTAAAACATAGATAACGCCGAAAAGTGTTTCCGAATGCTTAAATTTTTATTATAATTAACTTGGTCATGTCAGTCGTGCCATTGAGTTAGATCATATTAGTTTGATTATCATATTTGATGTCGATAGTGCTTAAATATCTGTGATGTTGCTGGTTTAGGTCTTTGATAGACAAAATCTCACAACGATGTTATTTTGGTCGGCCATAATAAAATGAAAAGCTCCCAAGATGTTTGTAGAATATGCTTGTATAACTTTTTCGCTAAACAGCATCTTAGATTACAATCTCGTAAGTCCACTGCTGGACAAAAGCGTCTCCTGATAAGCACCTTATTCGCTTTATTGTAGTAGACTCGTACAGGGAAGGCACTGCTGCCCGCTTTCTTAATATCCCTTATGCGCCTCTTACGACACCCATGGGAGAATTGCGAGTGGGTGTAGGTACTTTATACAGTTTTCTTTATAGGTGACCTCTCCTATCATTGGCGAGAATGATATTAATGAGATTACACGATCATGTCCACAAGTCATGTCTATGGACCAGAGGCGCAGGGCGCAGCGGATGGCAAAGGTTTTTCTCCGCACGGTCTAAATGTTTTATGATTGGTAGAAGCTTTGGTGCACGATTTTATTTTATTGATGTTTCTTAGATTTATTGGAAAGGGATAAATAATATGTAGATTAGTTATCGAATTTCATTAAAAAGATAGTGATATTAAAAAACAAAAATTAATAACTTTTGTTTTTGTTTGGCATCAGGGAAAGATGTAAGAATAAAACGGCGGCATTGCCCCTTTCGTGCACTTACCTGAAAAAATATAATATTTACCAAATTTTAAAATAAGGGCAAAACAAATTAACTTTGCCGTTGTTGCAGCTGTGCCTACCTACAGTCCAACTAAGTTAACCTAAGGGTATCAATAAACCAGAGCTGAGGAGGGATGAATAAAATCTGCATCAAAGTTTCCAGCAAAGTATTAATGTGATGTCATTGACACGCTATTACTAGTATCCATAAACCGTATTTTTAGTGCGCATTATGTATACAGATTAGAGGAGGCCTATGTCCAACAGTGGACTAACATAGGCTGATGATGATGATGATGATGATTATGTATCATCATCATCATCACCAGCCTATAATAGTCCACTGCTGGACATAGGCCTCCCCTAATGAGTGCCATAGATTGCCATGATTATGTACCTCTATATGTCTATTAATTGTTACCTCAAAGTAACAGAACAATTTAGACGAGTAAAATTCGAAACCCTTTTCTGTATTCTGGGGAGCTCGTAGCTTCATTTTAAAGGCACATCTTTCAAATGAATTTAAATCAGAAACAGACAAGAAATTTAATCGGGCCGAGTCGGGTTTTTAATGAATTTAATTTCAATTGATTACCTGATATTATTACAAATTAGTTCCACACTAGGTTATGATGGAATCCCACCCTTACAATCTTTTACGTAGGTAGCTGTAATAGTACCTACTTGCAACAAGGGCATAGAAATGGGGCGGGGTACAATTGTTCCTTGGAACTTGACCTAATCAATCTTTTAGCGTGCGATTGATTTTGTGATCAATACTGTTGGCTTTAAAGTTCTATGTCTCTTTGATCAGTATCAGACTTGGTGTTATGCATTGTGCATGAACTTTTATAGTTATTCGATAGCAAAGTAGTGTTTATAAAGTAATTTTAATAAGGTGTCGGGTTGTGTGAGAAATATTTGCAGAATGATGTACTTATTTGAGTTTCACAGAGTTCTTCAGGTAGAATTTTGGATATCGTTTCTTTGTCCATGCTTGTTTTAGGTTTTGTTTTTCGCTACATGAGATATTTTCGTTAATTATTTGAACCGTTTTATTTTGTCTATTACTTGATTTGCGTTATCGTAAACTATGTATATGGTTTGGTTGCTTCCTCATTTATTTATTAGATTTATTTTAAAGGTATTGCCATCAAGACGAGAGCTATTTTTATTTGAGTATTATTTTTGTTTTTGTTTTTGTATTGCTTCCAGTGGCGAATTGTGTCAAAAATTCTAGATAAATGATCCTAAATCATGTTTTTTTTCAGGTCGATGAGCAGCGTATGTTGGACTGCAAGCAAACCTCCCAACTTCTCGTGCAAATAGCAGCTCAAGGAGACAAGGTCAGAAAGGTCAAGGCGGAGAAAGCTGAGAAATCTGTGATTGATGTTGAGGTAAGTCGACAAAGTTGACAATTGTCATGACTGTTTTGTCCGTAATGGGCTTTCGAATATTTTGATCCCATAGGTGTTTTTGAAAATTTACCGCTTATAATATTATTGTAAACTCGCCTCTATTCCATGACTAGGAAATTCCTATGAACTGGATATTGGCAGTCAAATGGCAAACCAGATGGTTTGCAACATGTATCTACATATTGCCATAGCATCTTTGCTTTGAGCTATCTTTGCTTTGACATTAGAGTCGAGTAAAGTATATGCAGTTAAAAAATATTCAACAAATGTGCAAGTTACATAAATTGTATCACTCAAATTATATGGTTGGGCAAGAAATCGAAGTCCTTGTGTTATTTTATTACTAGAATGTGGCATAGTTATACTGAAATCCGTTTTTCATAGCACTATTATGCTGTTTTATTATCTAGGTTAAGAACCTGCTGAACCTAAAAGACCAGTACAAGGCTATAACTGGCACTGATTGGACGCCGAACTTAGCGTCTTCCGCGGCCAAACCAGCTTCTGCCCAACAGACACCGGTAAGTTTTACCTATTGCCCAAGATGCAAATATCTTGCTGTACTCAATATATCTTAAAGCAGACCCAATGTCACAGAAATATTTTTTTATTTGATAATATACACGTGTTAAGTAAGATACTAGGAGACAATTTGCGAATTTTCGACCGTAGTCGGTAGGTTAATAGTAATAAAGAGACATGTAAAAACTTAAAAGGTTTTATCGCTCAAAGCGATTTCTTCCAGGCATCCAAAGCTTATGCTAAATTAGCTTAATGCCATCTATGGCGCTCATTAGGGGAGGCCTATGTCCAGCAGTGGACAATTATAGACTGGTGATGATGATGATGATGATCCAAAGCTTAAACGAGTGAAGGTTATAGCTAGGCGGTTTCTATTTAGTAGGTATACCTACTTAATACAATTTACTCAATAGAAACATACTAATAAACATAATCAAATAACTAGTGGTAATTTTGAGTGACTGTGATATAATGATTTGTGATTCCCTGAAAATTGAGAAATGATTTTCCTGATTATCTTGAGCCATCTAATCCTATATTTTTATACTTCAACTTATAATAATGAATTCAGAAGGCATCAGCTTCAGTCATGAACGGAGACAAGGCAGCGGCGCTCGGCGACCAGGTCTCGAAGCAAGGCGACCTGGTCCGCGAACTCAAGACCAGGAAGGCGGATAAGGTTAGGAATAACTTTTTTTTATAAATGACTAGCATACCCCCTTCATCGCACGGGTATTTGACAAAAGATTCAAAAATTATACAAATTTACACACTAACACACGTTGGTTTTGAAGTTTTCATACGGATCCCTAACTTTTTAGCTGCTTAGGGAGCACTTTTTGACATTGACTCTCGCACTTTATTTTTTGACATTGACTTTCCTCCCGCCCTCCAGTGACGATTTATGAAGTTTATGACACTCCATAACAGTCACTGGCCGAGTCGTAGAGAAAGCAAAAAATTTAAGTGAAAAGAAAACCAATAAGTTACACATACTTATTAACTGAACGACATTTAAAATTGTCTATGTGCTTATTCTGTAAGCCTAAAGAAATTAAGTTACCATCTGAAATCTGAGTTTCTTTTAACTTTATAATATCTGTCTGATAAGATACTCACTGCTTTTTCTGGAATTTTATAGTTGCCATTTTACTTTTAAGGCGGCCATTGACGAAGCAGTCAAGAAACTTCTCGAGCTCAAAGCACAGTACTTGTCCGAGACTGGGACAGCCTACGCGCCGCCCGCGCCACCTCGCGACAACAAGGCCAAAGAGGCCAAGAAGGAGGCCAAACCTAAGGAGGCCAAGAAAGAGGCCAAACCGAAAGAAGCTAAGCCTAAGGAGAAGAAAGAAGCTAAGGCTAAGGAACCGGTAAGCATTACATTAGGGTCTGAGTGTATGTGTGTGTAAATTTTATGTCTTTCGTAGGAAAAAACAAAATCAAAATCGATGTTCAAATTTAAGTGAACATCGTCATCAAATGCGTAAAATATTTGAAAGTAAATCTCATAATACCTTCAACTACCAATAATTTACGCAATGTACAAACGATGCGATTTAATTTTAAATGAACTTTATTGCAAATTGAACATACCTATAAAATCTTCTATTGTAATAAAGATGATCTCAATAAACCAAATCGTGCAGGATCCAGTTTTTTATTCTTTCTTTACGGAATCCTAAAAATCTACGTTTTTGTTCTAGATAAAATATAATAAAAGTTATTAAAAACAATTGAAAGTGTTGGTAGACTATTTAATTTTACGTCTATTCCATTTCAGTCTCCTAAACCCGTCAAGGAGGAATCAAGCAGCGGTGTGAAGAAAGTCACCAGGTTAGGACTTGAAGCAAGCAAGGAGACAGACCTCCCTGAGTGGTACTCGCAAGTTATCACCAAATGTAAGTGTTAGGTTTATATAGCCATGTGGTGCCGGCATAGAATTTCACCACCCCAACCCTTCCCGTGGGTGTCGTAAGAGGCGACTAAGGGAGACACACAGGGGGGCGGGCAGCAGCGCGCTCTGCAGAACAACTCCAACTGCGATCCCCAACCCGCATGCCCAGCGTGGGGATTATGGGCAATAACCCCCAAATGATGAATAATGCCATCTATGCCGCTCGTTAGGGGAGGTTTATGTCCAGCTATGGACTATTATAGGCTGGTGATGTGTGATGTGATGTTTATATATCATATTTGATTTATGGACAATAGCCACACTCACCCTGATGAAGTCCCTCGTTAAGGGATGAAGCGTTCGCTAACATTAATTAAGAATTTGCCTCAGAACGAAAAACCGAACATAGGCACTACTAACAGTTATGTAACAATTTTTTACAGAATAAATGATCTACAAATATCTCTCTCTCCTACATTTTTTAAAACAATTGCAAAACATTAATCCCTTCATTCATAATCGTCCGCTAACTTAAAATAGTTGCTAAGCAGTGTTTTTTCTCCCTCTGACTCATGTCGATAGAAAAAGACAGAATGAGAAATAGCATTAAAGCATTGCTGCATTGCATAGTAAACTATTATTACTGAATCAGGGTGTCTGTGTTTTAAATAAATGAATAATGCTGGACAATCCAAACAGCATCATCTAGCCCCAAAATAAGCAAAGCTTGTGTTATGTGTACTAGATGACTGATATACTTAAGGCTCCGGCGACGGATGAATTCCCCATACAAACGTAATACCAAAATGATTTGTAATTTGAACATATTTTCAACATAATCTGCTATTATTTATTACTTTTTTTTTATTATTCGGAAAATTAAGTATTTATCTCTAAAAATTTCGAGTTTTGCTTTTGCTTATTCTATGATTTTCGTTATTACAGTGCGTAAGCCCTCGCACTCAAAAATCCTATCCCAAAAATTTTCAATAATTTTTTTTTTTAATTTTTTGGGATAAATATTTAATTTCCTAGACATTAAATGATAGTCCTAACAAAATTATAATTTTCCTGTGTATTCCAGCTGAAATGATAGATTACTACGACATCTCCGGCTGCTACATCCTGCGGCCGTGGTCGTACAGCATCTGGGAGAAGATTCGCACCTTCCTCTCCGCGGAGTTCAAGAAACTGGGAGTCAAAGATGGATACTTCCCCATATTCGTTTCTAAGGTTGGTTTTTTGAATATAAACAATATATTATTATTATTATGAAGTAAAACTTGGAAATATTTGCTTAATTTTTATAACTGCTTTTTGTTTTTCTTTTTAACAATTGTTTTTTTTTGTTGTAATAGTTTTTTATACACATCATATTTACTTTTAACTACGCCACCGTTAATTTTTTACTACCCGATCCTGTCCATCCAAAGGTTGCCTGGAAGAGATAGCTTTTAGCGATAAGGCCGCCGATTGTGCCACATTAGTTTTAGTAGTAGTTAATGTTTGTTTTTATACAAATATAAAAGGTGCAATAAAGTTCTTATTATCTTATCTTATCTTGGAGATAAGGTGGTTGCTTTTCATTTTTGGTCAATAACCTCCAAATGATAAATAATTAAGGGAAGCCTATGCCCAGCAGTGGACATAGGCCTCCATACATACATACATACTCCATACATACATATACTACGATCGTGGTCGTACAGCATCTTGGAGAAGATACGCACCTTCCTCTCCACGGAGTTTAAGAAACTAGGAGTCAAAGATGGATACTTCCCCATATTCGTCTCTAAGGTTGGTGCTGTAAATATAAACAAGATTATAGTTATTTATAAGCTGGGTGCCCGCGCTTTCAGCCCCGTAACTCACGATTCCGTGGGATTTTCGGGATATAAAGTGGCTCATATGTTATTCCAGGTATTAATGACTATTACGAATGAAACTTTTTTAATGCCATTTGTGAGTCTAAAATGACATAAATACATATAAAACAAAAAGTATATAATACAAACTAAGTAAAATTTAAGTAGCTACACAAAAACAGAAGAGAGAAAAAATCAAACAAAGATCGGCTTAAAAATAGAGTAAAAAGTCGAGAGAATAGAGAAGGGTCCCTCAGAATGTCTAGCATTGGGTTTGTGTCCACGGATCCCGGAATTAGCCACAAATCCCGTCAAGTTCTATCCACAGATCGGTTTCCACAACTAGTAAATATTTCGTCCAGGCCCGATGCTACGCTGGTTTTCAGGTGCATTATTTATCACCAGCCTATAACAGTCCACTGCTGGACATAGGCCTTCCCTAATGAGCGCCATAGGTGGCATTATTTATCATTTGGGGGCTATTGCCCATAATCATGGGCATGCGGGTTAGGTATCGCAGTTCGGTGGAATAATTGTTCTGCAAAGGGCGCTGCTGCCCGTCCCCCGGTGTGTCCCATAATCGCCTCTTACGATACCCGGGAAGAGTGGGGAAGGTGACATTCTATGCCGGCACCACACGGATGGTATTATTTATTTATTTTCAATTCCAGGCGGTGCTTGAACGCGAGAAGACGCACATAGCAGATTTCGCGCCGGAAGTGGCGTGGGTCACTCACTCCGGGTCGTCAGAGCTAGCCGAGCACATCGCTATCCGCCCCACGTCTGAAACGGTCATGTACCCCGCGTACGCGCGCTGGATACAGAGTCACCGCGACCTGCCGTACAAACTGAATCAGTGGAACAACGTCGTTGTAAGTCATGAATGAACGAATGAATGAATGAACGCTTTATGATATACAAGGTGTAACATTATATGTGTACTAAGCGAAAGGGGGTGAATTTACACCCCCCCGGGGACCAACTTTTGTTCAACGACTTTTCGAATTTCGATCGGTATATCGGAAAAAAACTGCATCAAAGTTTCAACATGAACAGCTGATTTTTTACGAAGTGACAACCCTAAAGGCAGCTGTTTCTTGACGTCATGAAGTCAATTACGTCAGTATGGTCACAGATGTAAAGTGATAGATAGATAGATTCATCATTCCTAAAAGGTAAAAACGCCTTTAGCTTCACTGAGGCAAATTGTCGTAAGTTTGTCACAATTATTAGGCTAGATTCACATTTTATTTTGAAGGTTGAAGTTACGTGAAGTTCTTGAGTTTTGAAGGTAAACGTTACGTGAAGTAACTTACCTAAAAACTACCAAATAAGTCTTTCCGTTATTAAATGTTGTTAGCTGTCCGGTCTGTCCACACACACAATCTTTGACTCTCACTCACACACACACAAAGACGCGCGGCCGCCGCCGTTATCTACAAACAAAGCCGCGCGGCCGCTGGTATCGACAAACAAAAGAGAGCGACGCCAGCGCCACGGCCACAGCGTGGCGCGCTCGCGCACACTCGACAGTCAGTCAGTAGGTACGAGCCGAGCTAGATGTGATTACGACGACGTGCGCGAATCAAACAATGTTTAATACTATTACGTTGCGTTTCAAATGAATATGAAACACGTCTTTGGGTCCATAATGTAGTGATTGCCGCGGAATATTAGTACGACGGGACTGAGTTAGAGAGCACGCGTAATTTTCAAACGTTCCGTCTGCCTAGTCGGTGAACGACCCAATGCGGGGGTGGCGGGGGTATCAAACCAGGTCTTGTCGCTCGGCGTATACCTACGCGGCTGTTCTTCGTAAAATGGCGATAATAACTAAATTGTTTATGTCTAACCGCTACAAGAGCTCGCCTGATCTCTGTATCTTGTGTAAATGTGCCTACCTAACTAGTGCTAAAGTGAGTGAGACTTGTTGATGCCTAAAAAGATGCCTAGTGCTGAAGTAAGTGAATTACTTGCCTGTGATTGTGATCCTACGAGTGACCTACGATAACATACGGTTAAATAATTTCGTAAGAAGCCGTCTAGACAGCTGACAAGCGAGAAAATATGAGGTTGGTATGTACCTACACTTAGAAGTTTCCTATCTCTGTTTAGTATTCAAAAAATCTCAACAGGTACCTAGTTACCTTCTAGAATCTTATTATTATTACGCATTTAATCGTCTAGTCTCCCGTGTAGTCTCGTAAGTCTCCCGCCCCGCCATAGCTGAACTCTACTAAGATAAATACCTACCTACCCGCAGTGGTAGTAGGTATGTATAGGTTACCCAGATAGGGTTGTCACTTTTTAAAGGCACTAGTAAATTAAAACTTTTTGTATGGGAAACTGAAAATAGGAATTTTTTATTATCTCCTCCCCACAACTGATCAGCATTGGGGTCTGAACCTCCCCCCTTCGGCTTACTACACATATTATGTTACACCTTGTATAATAAATTATGTCGGACAATCCACAAGCCTTAAGCCCTAAGCGAAGCAGAGCGTGTGTTATGGGTACATAGATAATTTATTTTTTATTATATATAGAAAACGACCAGAACACCATAATATTTGCAGATCGTACAAATATTTGTCCCGAGGCGGGATTCGAACCAGAAACCTCCTGAAAGAAAGTGAAAGATCAAAGTTAGGGATTCGCATGAAAAATTAAATTTTTGTTAAATAATATAATAATAATGCTGGAGAATTCACACACCATCATCTAGCTCCAAGCTAAGCAGAGCTTGTGTCATTGGTACTGGATGACTGATATACATAATACAATATTATTACATTATAGATATTTTTTATTATACATAGAGAACAACCAGAACTCCCTGAAATACCCGCGCGAAGCCGCGGCGGACCGCTAGTGTGGTACAATAAAGTATTTTCTATTAATTATTCTTATTATTATTCTATCTATATAATGTTATTGACAAGCGTATATTTTCCAGAGATGGGAGTTCAAACAGCCGCAGCCGTTCCTACGCACCCGCGAGTTCCTCTGGCAGGAGGGACACACCGCCTACCGCTACCAGGACGAGGCGGCCGCGGAGGTCATGCAGATATTAGGTAACTACAGGGCGGCCCACGGCCATACAACGTGTAGCGAAAGTTCTTTGATAAAACATTAAGATGAGATAAGATAATAAGAACTTTATTGCACCTTTTATAACAGTATAAAAACAAACATTAACTACTACTGAAACTAATGTGGCACAATCGGCGGCCTTATCGCTAAAAGCTATCTCTTCCAGGCAACGTTTGGAAATTTTTACTGATGTAAAAATTTAAAAAAAATCGTAGCGAAAAGTTTTGCTTTAGGGTAATGTTGATTGACAGGAGTCGAGTAGCAATTTACAAATTTAATTTTTATGTTTTTTTGTCAACGATTTATGTTGCTCGTTTTAGGTAGCCTTATAAAGATCTTACAGATTGAAGAAAATCAGTTTATCCTATGGACTTAAAGATTAGAATTTTTCCTTAAGAAATATGAAAAAATGTCCAGTAGATTTGATTAGATCATCCATCCATCCAAAAAAACCTTATATAGCTTACGCTGTGGTAATTAATGACATTAGACCATAGTGTTGTACTACAGTTTTACAGGAGACATCAATATCTACAAAAAACTCCAAGTTGTCTATCGCGAGCTAGCGTCAGGTTGCATTAAGTGGGCTAAATATTATGAACAAAATGTTACAAAAAGCTATCTCCCAACATTATCTACAAAAAACTCCAACAGTAACAAAGTGCAAGACTAAGAAGTCAAATTTAGTGGTACTTTATTCTTTAATCTATATTTATGCAAATACTATTTCATTTTAAACATCCATACTAACAAACTTTCGCGTTTAAAATAAAGTTGTCTCTCGCGAGCTAGCGTCAGGTTGCATTAAGTGGGCTAAATATTACGAACAAAATGTTAAAAAAAGCTGTGTCCCAACAGACCTATACGCGGCGGTGTACGAAGACCTGCTAGCAGTGCCGGTGATCAAAGGCCGCAAGACTGAGAAGGAGAAGTTCGCTGGAGGGGACTGGACGACCACCGTCGAGGCTTACGTGCCCGCTAGCGGGAGGGGCATACAGGTATTGTATTGTTTATTTTATTGCCGGACAATCCACACAGCATCTAGCCCCAAGCTTAGCAGATCTTGTGTTATGGCTACTAGATGACTGATTACTTTAATCATCAGCCTATAATAGTCCACTGCTGGACCTCTAGGCCTCCCCTAATGGGCTATCAGGCAGGCTATGCAGGCCCTTATATTTATCTTTTAGGTGTTAATGCCTATAATCCCCACTGACTGATTACAATGTTATTACATATAATATAGATATTTTTTATTATACATAGAAAAATTGTAATACAAATAAAAGCAAATTATGGTAAAAATATGCTCAAATTATAAATCATTTTGGTATTACGTTTGTATAGATTTGGGCAATTCATCCGTGTCGCCTGAACTTTGATTTAGGTGCAAGTTTTATCAGTAAATAATAAATAAATATAATCCATGTTATTTTCTTCCCCAGGGAGCGACTAGTCACCATTTAGGACAGAACTTCTCGAAGATGTTCGAAGTGGTCTATGATGATCCGGATACGCACGAGAAAGCCTATGTTTACCAGAACTCTTGGGGTCTCACTACCAGGACTATTGGTAATTTATGTTTTACAATTATGACAAGAACACAACCCTATTAATCTACCTACAATTTAATTATGTACAATATTTTATTAGGTAGATAAAAAGGGGTTAGCAGCAGGCAGATACCACACATCTAAAAAAGTTATGTTCTCAGACGAAGCTAAGCTCAGGCGCTGCGTTGTCACTCATTGGTTGCTTGCTCGGAACGCGTGATTGGTGGATCGCGCGTGTACAACTGCGTACCGCACCATACATAACATATACAGTGACATCGCTATGCCTGTGTCTGAAACTGCTATAATGATTAAGAATAAATAATACCAGTTTTGTTTAAATTTTTTCTCAGAACATTGATGCTGATTTATCTAACAAGTTTTCAAGTAAGCTAAAATGCTTGCTATGCAAAGAATTCTTTTAAAACTGTTAATTCATTCCTTTTGTTTTGTGTATTTTTTCTTTTGTCTTTCTTCACTGTGTCTTCATTAGTGTACTGTACATAATCTGCGTAAACTTTTTAACTGACACTCGGCACAACACGTGCATAGTATACACCGGCACGTATTCTGTATATATCAATACCCTTTTTAATAGCTAGCTGTTAGTTTTCTTATTCTACACATTTATGACGACCACTGTGGCGCGGTGGGCGAAGGTCCGCCTGCGACGCAGGAGGTTGCGGGTTCGATTCCCGCCTCGGGACAAACATTTGTACGATCTGCATTTTGTTCAGGGGTTCTGGTTGTTTTCTATGTATAATAAAAAATATCTATAATATCAGTCATCTAGTACCCATAACACAAGCTCTGCTTAGCTTGGGGCTAGATGCTGTGTGGATCGTCCTGCATTATTATTATTATTTATAAAAAAGGTAGATTTTAAAAAACCTTGTATTTCCAGGCGTTATGGTCCTAGTCCACGGCGACGACCGCGGCTTGGTCCTGCCGCCGCGCATCGCCGACATACAAACCATCGTGGTACCCTGCGGCATCACCGTCAACAGCAGCGCCGAGGAGCGCAAGCAACTCATCGACTCCTGCAAGGCGCTGGTCGATGAGTTGCTGTCGGCGGGAATACGAGCTGAGGGCGATTATAGGGATAACTACTCGCCTGGGTGGAAGTTTAACCATTGGGAGCTTAAGGTGCCTCTATGACAATGTTTTATATGATTAAATAGTTGAGTGCATACTCTAACGCATTTCAGATTGCTTTAATAAAATTTTCTGTACACTATTGCAACTGTTTTGGTAAATAATATTTTTTAGTTATTATGACTTTTTATTTTGTATGTATGTTAGTCTGTAAGGTATTTGTTGATATGGGCCCTAGAATAAGTTTTTTACCACCCTTAACTAGTCTTATGTTGCCTGAAATAAAAGATTCATTATTATTTATTATATTAATTTTTTATTGTTACAGGGAGTCCCAATCCGAGTAGAACTCGGTCCCAAAGACATGGCGAAAGGCGAAGTGGTCGCGGTCCGCCGGCTCACGGGCGATAAGCGGACTCTGTCCCGCGCCGGCGTTCCCGCCGCGTTAGTGACGCTGCTAGAGGAAACGCACAACGAAATGTTGGCGAAGTAAGTCTGCTAGGAGACTTACTGAAAGTAAATCAGTAATTCCGAAGTCAGTCAGTAATTTATTTATTGTTGTGAATCAGGTAGTATACAGTCACTTACTTATTATATCGACTTATTTATATCGCTGGATTCTGCTACTTGGGCGTACAACATTCATAATCACTCTCTATTTTCAAAAAACTGCTTCTTCAACATTATTTGTATAGGCTAAACATATAAGTATTGTAGTATTTAATGTCATCATTATTTATTTAATTGCCACCATCTATAGTGTTCCTTCGTGTCCACTCCATCCCAAGGTTGCCTGGAAGAGATCGCTTCTAAGCGATAGGCCGTTGTACATATTTGAATTTAAGAAACGCGGGGGTGTACCAAAGATACTTAAAAATATATTATTATTAATATGAAATGTATACTTGGAAACAAAAATTTAATAAATAACTACTATTATTACTTACATTGTAAGTACAAATATTATCTTTTCTGACAGGAAAAACTCTTTGATCCAATCTCTAAGATTCCACATTTATAACATTTAAATTTTCCAACAGAGCCACAAAGGAGCGCGATGCGCGCCTCTCCCACGTGACTAAATGGGAAGACTTCACGGCAGCGCTCGAGAACAAACACATCATAATGGCGCCTTTCTGCAACGACATACCTTGCGAGGACCAGATCAAGAATGACAGTGCAAGGTATTGTTTTAACATCATTTTTTTTCGCCTCCAGCGACCGATGAATTTCCCATAAAAACGTTGTACCAAAATAATTTGTAAATTGAGAATATTTTCACGATATTTTGCTATTGGCGATGGTTTACTAATAGCAGATCATGCTGAAAATATGCTCAAGTTACAAATTATTTTAGTATTACGTTTGTATGGGAGATTCACCCGTTCATTACCTTTTGCTAACTTATACCTCGGACTCCACACCAGTGGATTCTGATGCTGAGCCATAGTCGCTTGTGTTCAAGCATAAAACCAGCGCAATGTTCAGAGTGATGCCCTTTTTGTCTCGCATTTATCCTTAAATTGCTTTACTTAACAATTGCCGTAGAAGTTTTACATGCTTTTTTTACCCTGATAAACTCAATGCCTGATAGAATTCCCAGTGACCCATTGATTGATTGATTTCTGATATCCATTAGTGAGATGGTGATGGCCATTGAGAAAAGACGGATTTAAGTTGGAGACTGCTAGCAAATACCTTGCTCCTTTCACGGTATTTGCTAGCAGTCAGTTTTTTACTAATAAGACAGTTGAAAGTAGGTAGTTAAAACTATTTTTCTACTATTTTGTAAAAAATATCTATCTATTTAGTATATTATATTATGTATATCAGTTATCTAGTACCCATAACACAAGCTCTGCTTAGCTTGGGGCTAGATGATGCTTGTGAATTGTCCAGCATTATTATTTATTTATATTTTGAACATATCTATATTATGCTATGTGCTGTGTTAAATAATTAATATTTTTGCAGGACCGATGATGATCCCAACGTGGACGTAAAAGCACCAGCCATGGGCGCCAAGTCACTTTGCATACCCTTCAAGCAACCTCGTGAATTGACATCCGAGGATCGCTGCATACACCCAGCGTGCAAAAACAAACCCAAGTTCATAGCGCTCTTTGGACGTAGCTACTAATTTTGAGATTCAGAATCCTATTGAAAAGCAAATGATATGACAGAATGCACTTTACAGTTGTAAAGAAAACATTTGTTTTTACTTGTTTCTGGACTGGTTTCCGCAACCAGGCCACAGGTGGGTCTGTTAATTTAACCACCCGATATCCTCCAGGAAAGCTATTAGTTCCTGTTCAATGATTCATTTTAAACTCAGTGTTGTACATTTGTTAAACAGGTTGTCACATTCTGTGAGCTTCAAATGTAGTGAGTGAGTAAAATAAGTAATACATGGGGTCCAAGCACATTAGATGAAAATTGGAACCCCTTATTCATTTAAAGCTTTGAGAATAGAACAACCTAAAAATTATGTCCAGGCAAGATTATAGTAGTTTTAGACCATAATCTCAATTAATATTTGCTACCTAACTAAATACATAATTAAAACAAAATATTCTAGAAAGTATTCAACTGATAAGTGCATTTACTTGTAAGTACATAAGCCAAAGTATTTGATCATTTAATATTGATGTCAAATTGTTTGTTTGGAACTCAGTGTTATATTTTTTACTCAAAATAAATAATTTATTGATGTATTTGAATAGTTTTATTGATCACTTTTGAATTTTTTAATATACTAGGACATAAAATCGTTCATATCATTTACTGTAATAGCTTAATTGTTCTTCTAGCAATTGGATTCTTTTCTTCTTGGAATTAAGCAAGTCCACAAACTTTCCATAAAGATTATCTTCTGTAGATATTTTTGTGGCAACAAACTGGGCCACTTCAACTTTGCACAACTCCAGCTCATTTTTAACTTCTTCTGCATGTTGTTCAATTCTTTCATTAAGTTTTCTTAGGCAATCATTATCAGCCATAAGAAAATCAACTATTGCATTTTTACATCCATTGCTGTCCCGAAGCAGTTTCAAGCTCCCTTGCTCTTGAAAAAAGTCCTCAAATCGTAACTTCCAACTTAATGTAGCAGTTCCATCACTTGGATTCTCTATTAGGTCTATTTGATATTGATTATTGTCTTTTCCGAGAAAGCAGTTTTTTATGTGTGCCATATACACATTTTCAGTCTGATACAGAGATTGGAAAGTTTCTTTAGCTGTTTCATAAGAATATGTTCCAGTCCAGCCTTCATCTTCATTGTCTTTATTCATTAGTAATATCTTGAATACCTCAGTATCATTTGCGTTCATATCTAATTTAATGTAAAATGTTTGACCATTAATTTGAACTTTCGATACTGATGTGGTAGACATTTTGATTTGGTTTGGAAGTTGGTTTGGCTGTTCTGAAGGTATAAATTTTTCACTACATTTGGTCCATAGTTAATTGAAAGAGAGGAGATGACGCAGGTGCAACAGCTTGGCCTGGTTAACACTGCAAAATGAGAAGTAAGCAGATACTTAGTCGAAATTTAATTTTATTAGGATAAGTAGTTACCTACCTGTCAAAATGAAATTTTACCAAGTTACTTTACAAATAAAACAATTGTTGTGCACCACTCAGGGTGCCGAGGTTTAAAGTGTAACATTAATTACGACCTTCAATATTAGGTACATTAATAGGTAATTTACTTATATAAAGCTTTGTAATTATAATATTGTAACTCACACTCTGAGTCTGCCTGAGTTAGGTAGGTACCTACATAAGTAAAACCATTTAAAGTAAAACAACAATAAACTATCTGATCTAAACTACAATTATTTGTTGATGAGATAATCATGCACCTACATCTGTAAATAATAATGTACCTAATATGTAATTAAATTACCTAGCAATTTGATTTCAACACAAACTTAGAATAACAAACTAACACAAAGTTCTTCAAATTCTTCCGTTTTCAAAGATTTTTACAAAAAAATGCTTGTTTGTATCATGTTATGTTTGTATGATTTGAATTAATTTGCAGGGGTGCGTTCAGAGGCTCAGGGTGCGGTTTTTTTTTTTTTTTTTGTTTTGGCAATTTTATTCCTCTTGGTGATTGGAGGAAACTTTTGCCAACTTCACGTACTAGTTCACGGATCATTTAAACAAATAAAAATAAACAAAAAAGTTGTTTGGTGTAAATTTTAACTTACCCAAAGGTTCAGAACGAGTCGGCTGTTATACGTCAAAGTTGACATTATCATGACAAAACTGACGTTACAGTTGCCGGACGTTCGTTTGTTTTGTTTTTGTTTTGCGGTTACTTTGAGGTAAATTGTATCTACTGACTGTAACTACGATCGATAACTGATAAATACTGAAAATTTTGAAATTTACTGTAGAAATCTTGCTATGACAACGGAAAATATGACAGCTGTCAATGTCAGAGTGTTTTTCGTCGATCGAATTACACCTGAGAATCACACCGGTAAAAAGTTGCAACCGTCGTCGGAGGATGTGAACGCTCTAGTTAATAACAACCGAGCGTTTCTCCTGAGGTTATGAACGACCTAGTTGCACTCCGAGCGCGCTCGAGCGTAGGTTGTGAACGCAGCCCAGTACCTAGGTGCATTTTTGGTTTCTTTTCTTTCTGACTGATGTCGGTGTTTTTTACAGCTTCAACTGACAAAACAAACAAAATCTGAAATCTTTAAATTCTGGGTCACTCACTAGCAGTGCATTCCGAATTACGCTAAAATCGATCGAATTCGGTATTACGTAAGCGTGACAACATCGCGACAACGAAGTCGTGTCAGACGCAAGGAACCTAGTTCCTTGGTCAGACGTCATTAAAGGGCGCCATTTTGCGATATCACCAATGAAATCACTGAGCAATTGCAAATTGACACTCCACTGTCAATATCGTGATATCTAATTCGGAACGCAAAATATCGTTGAGATCGATAACAGCGCTGAAATCGTAATTCAGAATGCACCCTCTAATAAACGACCATTCGACTCATTCCTTCGTCTGACTGAGCCATTCGACCATAGATAAGTATACCTACCTTTGAGTATCTAGAACATACCTACCTACAATTATGTACGGCAAAGAAAGGGCAAAGAGAATAAAATTAATACATGTACGGTCTTCTAATGTACACTTCAATAATCCGTGTCAAAAAGGGTACCAATTTTATCGGGTGTACATTTCGAACCGTGCAAAATCAAGGCAAAATCAAAATAATAAAGCTCCCAAACCAACCTCAAACCAACGGCAAAACCACCGATATATAACAAAAAGATCCGTTTTCTATCAATACTACATAAAATTGTAAAGAGGAAATATAAATATTTGATTCGATCTGTTTGGAATTTGGATTGATTAATGATTTGATTATGCTCAGAACCTACTGAACTGATTTTTTTTACGTCGTTTATGTCGCGTTGCAATTAGTAATTTTGTTGTTTTGTTTTGGGCTGGCCGTTGTTTTAAGGAATTAAAGAAAATTACAATTATCTAACTAAATAAAAGCTAGTATTTACAATTGAGCTAGCTGCAGACTGTTTACAATTATCTAACTAAATAAAAGCTAGTACCTATTTACAATTGAAACAATTGAGCTAGCTGCAGACTGTTGCGAACAAACTACATGTAGCTCAACTGATCCATATCAATACCATGCCACGCTGTATGACAATGCTGATGCGCTGCGCTAGATATTGACCAGCTCTCGGATCACAAGTCGCTTCGACCAGACGCTCAGATAATTTTTTTAAAATCCGAAGAGCCTCGGTACCCCACGGACCTAGGGTCTCGACTCCAAGGGGAGCTTTGTAGGCTCTTTCAAAGTTGACATAATCATGACAAAACTGACGTTACAGTTCGTTTGTTTTGTTTTTGTTTTGCGGTTACTTTTAGGTAAATTGTATCTACTGACTATCGATAACTGATAAATACTGAAAATTTTGAAATTTACTGTAAAAATCTTGATAAGTAGGTAGATAACTAACTATGACAACGGAAAATATGACAGCTGTCAATGTCAAGAGTGTTTTTTGTCGATCGAATTCTTAGATTATAGAGGAATATAGATCTGGCATAAACATCTATATGAACTTGTTACGAACAGTTAGTTATAGAAGTGTGATGTATTTCGACAGCAGAGTTACTGACATATCGGCATCTCTTTTTGACTAATGAAGATAATCATGAGTAAAAAAGGACAACAGCAGTTTGATCATGACTGAAAATGGCAACATTGTTTTGGTGACGTCACAAAATACCTCACCCCTCACCCCCTGCGGCCGGTCGCCATGTTTTGTCAACGTAAACAACAAGTACATCAGTTGTCATCCGGACTTGTTTTATTCGAAAATGAAGGAAATTTAGAGTTAATAGGCGATAATTATGCTTTTTTATAGTGTGCAAACTTGGAGAATAATGCATTTTATAAGTGTATGTGCAGAGTGTTTGGCTGTCGCATGAAAATCAACAAAAAACATCAAAATATAACGTTGCATGGGAAAGGTACCGAATTCATTCAAAATTTCTTACATTTTCTATTATTTTCAAACATTTTGCTGTTTGTGGGAAAGTTTATAAAGATCCGCTTGCTTTTCTTTATTCATTTAATGTTTTACTATGAATATTATGTGATTTTAGCAGAAAATTATTCGTCATAGTAAATAGAGTTAGGGTTCGGTATTTTGAAAACATCGATTATCGATAACGAATTATTTCATCGACGCAGTACCAAAAACACAAAAATAAAAAAAAATTCTTTACAGCAGCGTCAGCAACTTTGAACCAAGCTAACCAAGATTCAAAGGTGTAGTGCCAGGGACAGAATTTTTGGTTGGGGTAGAGTTTACGGGACGCAGGACTTACAAAATTTTCGACGAATTTTTTTATGTATATATAACATGTATTTTTTTTTTGGCTACGTAAAGAGGGTCACTAGGGGTCCAACTTTGGTTCAGGTGATCCAGCCCAAAGTTCAATGACCTCGGCGCTAGAGGTCAAAGTATGTCGTTCAGACTTTCGTAAGTCGTCGACGTCGTTTCTTAAAAATTTCGAAAGATGTTTTAACAAATGTTTTTTATCTTGTGGCATCGTTAAGAGGGTCACTAGGGGTGCAAGTTTGGTTCAGCGGTTTGACCCCAAAGTTCAATGACCTCGGTGCTAGAGGTCAAAGTGTGTCGTTAAATATGGATGCAGAAACAATATAAAAACTTTACAGAGCATTCCGGGAAGAGTTGATTAAGTTCAATTTGAGTGGCGGATCCGACACAGAGTACCCCGACTCCACGTGGTCTTGTGCGTGGCGCCCCTAGAGTGTATATAATAAGCCGGAGGCGCGAAGGGAGTGCAGCCTCCGCCAGCCGTAACAAGGGACAGGCACCGCGAACCAAGATTCAAAGGTGTAGTGCCAGGGACAGAATTTTTGATGGAATCGGCTTGATAGGTCAGTGATTGTCTAAGACTCTTCCACACACGCCATCAAGGTACAACGTTTACACTTTTATTTATTTTTATTTATTTATTCATTCACAAATCAGATAACAATCAAATTACTTACATTAAACTTATGGTATTTACAATTCTGATCTAGATTGAAATCAATTATGTGAACACAGAGAAAATCAATAATGTTGCATGCATTAATAATAAAATTACTAAATAAAGAGAAAAAAGACATAATATATCAACTTAGTTAGACAAATAAATAATAGCTTTACAAGATCTTTTTATACTACGCTTAAATCTACAATGGTTTTTATCAAAAATATCTACGTCATTGGATTTCGCTACTTCATTATACAATCGACACATTCTTTGTAGGGGAATATTGTATGAAACATTGTTTATATAAACTCTTATTGAAAATGTTTCAGGGGAACGGAACACCTGTATTTTGTATTCATTCTAGACGATAGGACGGAGGGTAATGTTATGCTAATGACCCGTTACGGATCACGTAGGTATAGAAACCTTAATAAAACTGAACAGAGCTTAAAGATACTTATTCTTCTACTTACTCATATTCGAAAATTTTGAATTCAACTCCGTGCAACTCAATTACTTACTTATCGATATTCAATGTGAAAATACGCGCAACTCTACGGCAAGCCGCCATCTTTGTGCCAGACTAACTTTAGGTATGCACGTTTTTTTCGTAGGTATTTCAAGTCTTCCTTAGTCTGAGATCGAATTACACCGGTAAAAAGTTGCAACCGTCGCAGGTTGTGAACGCTCTAGTTAACCCTTAATTACTCGCGTGGGGTATATTTAACCCCAGTGAGGTTTTGAATTGTTATAACTCTGCCATTTTTAAATTTAACGGAATGGTGTTCCTAGTACCTGCCTAAATATCTGCCCCCGCCCCGAATCAGTCGCGTTTGCGCTCCGGACCATGTGGTTGTGTCCAAAGATCGCATCTGGGGTATATATTGCCCCACGCGAGTGTTAGTGCGACTATTTTTGACTGGTAAGTATTTACAAATATTCGTTTTTTATTGAGTTATGAAGGTTCAGTAGAGTGTTTTTGTTACTTATCTTTATTTTTAGGAAAGTAAGCTCAAAATGGCACATCAGTGACATCCTGATCCTGATTGATCCTGATTGATCAATGTTTATTAGATGAGGAGGAAGAAAACATAACAGACAGTTCTGATGAAGATGAAGTTTAGGCAGAAATTATTCAAAGTGGCCATGAATCAGAAACTCAAGAGACTGCCAATGAAACAGATTTGGAATGGAATGAGAAAAAAACCAATACCACAACTACCTCGTACTATACAAAAACATTTGAAGAGAAATGTTGAAATTCAAGATGCTGGCTCCAGGTCTACAGGCGGTCCATCAACAAATTATAAAAGATGCCATCTTTGCCCAAGGTCCAAAGACAAAAAAATAAGATTTGTGTGTGCAAAATACCAAGAGCATGTTTGTCATGACCATTCCACCATGACATGTGATGAATGTACCAACTAAATAGTTCCTACGTTATATTGCTTTATCTCTTAAATACTCAATTAAAATTTTGATTATGAATAATGTTATCCTAAAGTAAAAAACATGATTCTTTCTAAATTTTATTATAAATATAAAACAAATTAATCAAAAGTGTTTTTATTTCACCTTAAAGATTGGGGTTAAATATACCCCACGCGAGCGTTAAAGTAACTTTTTTGACGCGAGTAATTAAGGGTTAATAACAACCGAGCGTTTTTCCTGAGGTCATGAACGACCTAGTTGCACTCCGCTCCGACCCGAGCGCGCTCGAGCGTAGGTTGTGAACGCAGCCCGGCCCTCACGAATATCCTCGGAAGATGGGAGGGTGCAAGTGTGTCGACGCAAGTAGCGTCCCACATAATGGGCCTCCTTAACTACCACATTACATTGTGGTAAACACCATATTTATTTACACTACACACATAACATTTGAACGATATTTATTTACACTGAACATAATTATTTTTTACACTATTTACAGAACAAATACATACAAATAGGTACACATAACACTCCTTCTCACAAATCGGTTAAAATATCGTGTGTGCATCCGCTCGCCGTCGAGTAACAATGGAAACGAGAAACTTGTTTTCGCCCGGCCCACAAACTATATAGATACAGAACTATAAACTCGCCGCTCGCTCGCCGCTCTTCGTCACGTCACAATCACAAGATGGCGGAGGGCTAGTTAAGGGGGATGCGAGGGAGGGAGAGGGGGGCGTAAACGTCACTTATCATTTTCCCCCAGTTTTTTTATTGGCAACATTACAGCCCGTGGCCCGGCCGCTCTGTAGGCATGACGCGCGCGGCGCGGCCGCACTGCAGTCGTTACATAAACACCCGGCGAAGCGCGTGCGCCTCCGACCGACATCTTTCTTTTGTCGGTCCGCGATCTATTTATCTTGTTATTAAATACCTATTGACTTTCTTTAATTTGCTGAATCTCTCGTGCCTGTGATTTTGTGCCTATTTTCAATCTGTCACTTATCTACTCCTTCCTTCTGTATACAAACTTTCTTTGTGTGAGCTCGTAATAAAAACTGTAGTGAAGGTATTGTTCGGTGTTTATTGTTCACCTCACCGACCTACCCTACTACGAGCTACCTAAAACATAAATAAATTAATTAAATGAAGAAAAACTATTAATGAGGGTGATAATAAGTGCTGAGTGTTTATTAACCTATGATAAGATCTCTACTTGTGACCTATTCAGAATCTTAAACAACCACATACATTTGATTTAAATCAGAGCCCTTTCTGGGCGCTAAAAATCAACGTTTATGTTTAATGGATGCTGAGTATGAGTCAATTTTACTTCTCTGCATATTGATTAAGGTTAAAAACTTTGTACAAAGTGCTTTCTCCATTTCAATTTTCAATGCTAGAAAATCTTCTGTATCTTTCAAACACTTATGGTAGTCATCTCTTAACCTTCTGAACTTGTTTACTATTGAATTTACCCTTTTATTTAATTGACTGTTGATCGTCATGAGTATGTCAATAAGGTCTATTTGAGCTGGTTTCTGAGATGACACCACTTCAAGTGGCACGAATCCTTCAATGATTACTGAGTCATTTAGCTTATGATTCCAATAAAAGAAGCCACTTTTCAACTCGTAATAATAGTCATCTTTTTGTTCAGACAGGCAATCGCGTATACTTTTGTAATACTTTTCTTCGCTCATAAGCAGATTTTTGCTGAAACTTGCCAGACGGCTTTGTTTAAACACACCTTTCCACAACTTGTCTTTTCCATATATAAACAAGTCAAAAGAATGTTTATGCCATCCTATAAGCAAATAACATTTTTCACCACGAAGTTTTAGTTTGGTTACGGTGATTTCTTCCTCTAAATCCATAATAAATTTCATAAAACCTGCAGTGCAGGTGTAAGCATTGATGGACTTTGGGTCGCTCTGTCAACGAAACTTGTATGGTACCTGAGATGTGTATATTGTAGTACCTATCGTTTTAAAGAGATTACTACAGTGAATCCTGGCTATCTGAACATGCTAGGTGTTTAGCTAAGTTTCTATACTGAGGGTTGGTAGTGGCTTGCTTCTCATCAGCAGAGCTCTTACTACATTTTATCGTTATGGAAATATCACATTCATAGGGTATGATGCCTGATTTCAAACAAAATATACTTTGTGGTCTCAAACACAGCCAAAGATGAAAAAAAACAATACTGAAACACTTTCTGTCACAATATTTTTTTCAAAACTAGCAAAGAGTATCTTTTGTAAACACCATAAAACAAACTCTATGAAAATCTTATCTTATCGTGTTTTGTAATACCTAGGCACTAAATAAAATAAATAAGTTTGTACCATTTTAAGTGTAACAAAACAGAATCTTATTACAGTTTGATGCAAATTGTTTTATACCTACTTGTTTATTTTATTCTTTATGACAAAACAAAACCTTATTTAAATAATGAACCAACTTGCAAGAAATTTTTACTAAATTTTTAAACAATTTAAATAAATAAATAATCTTTAAATAAATTTTAAAGTATATTTTAACCTAGTATTTGTCGGTTGATCACGCTGCAGTCACTTAGCGGCACCGGGGCGGCCCAAGACTTGAAATTGTAAAAGCCAGCGGACTGCAAAGTTCAAAACTTAAACCTCCTCTCAGGCGCTCTCCTCCCCAGATGCCTTGTATTGTAAACCAAGACAATTCCGGGGAAACCCGGACAGACCAGATGGCAACCCTTTCCGCAGGCTGTCCACGGACCAAGAAGTTGAATTGTGCAAGCGAATTTCAAACTGTAAACTTCAGATTAAGGAATATAGTAGTAGTAGTCTTAGTCTGAGCTGTAAACGCCCAACCCCTTGTTTTGCAAGTTTAGTGCCTTGCCGAACTGCTACTTGCTGCAGGTCCCACATGCAAATGGCAAACGATCGCAGTCAGTCGAATAACTTCTGCAAGAAATTGCGGCAGTTATTTGCCAGTAACATGTCCAATGTTACTATATTGTGATGTGTATTTATAATCTTCTACTTAATTATTAAATTACATAATCTCCTTCCGAGGTGGTTATTTTGTAATTTACCTTTTGGATGAATCAGGGAGGGACTATCTAAAGCTATCTATGCCTCCAAATTCTCGCGCGGATCAAGCGCGAAGCCGCGGGCCATGAGTGCATGAGTGCAGCCCAATCGCATATTCATTCCACGAGCATGAAGGCCCATCTAATCAGACCGCGATCCGCGCAAGTACTAGAATAGCCGAGACAGCAAGTCCTTGATTTCGTTAGTCCAAAACTCAGACTAGGGAATAAAGAATAGATAGACTTGGCATAAACATCTATACTATACAAACAGTTAGTTATAGAAGTCTGATGTATTTCGACAGCAGAGTTACCGACATATCGGCATCTCTTTTTGACTAATGAAGATAACCATGAGTAAAAAAGAACAACAGTAGTTTGATCATGACTGAAAATGACAACATTGTTTTGGTGACGTCACAAAGACCTCTGCGGCTGGTCGCCATGTTTTGTGTCCGTCAACAACAAGTACATCAGTTGTCATCCGGACTTGTTTTTATTCGAAAATGAAGGAAATTTAGAGTTAATAGGCGATAATTATGCTTTTTTATAGTGTGCAAACTTGGAGAATAATGCATTTTATAAGTGTATGTGCAGAGTGTTTGGCTGTCGCATGAAAATCAATAAAAAACATCAAAATATAACGTTCATGGGAAAGGTATCGAATTCATTCAAAATATCTTACATTTTCTATTATTTTCAAACATTTTGCTGTTTGTGGGAAAGTTTATAAAGATCCGCTTGCTTTTCTTTATTCATTTAATGTTTTACTATGAATATTATGTGATTTTAGGACAAAATTATTCGTCATAGTAAATAATGTTAGGGTTCGGTATTTTCAAAACATCGATTATCGATACCGAATTATTTCATCGACGCAGTACCAATAACACAAAAATCTAAATAAATCCTTTACGAGCAGCGTCAGCAACTTTGAACCAAGCTAACCAAGATTCAAAAGTGTAGTGCCAGGGGCAGAATTTTTGGTTGGGGTGGAGTTTACGGGACGCAGGACTTAGAAAATTTTCGACGAATTTTTTTATGTAATATGTATAACACTAGCGGTCCGCCCCGGCTTCGCACGGGTATTAAACAAAAATTTCTGAAATTATACACACTAAAACGATGGTTTTCAAAGTTTTGATACGGATCCCTTACTTTTTTTAACAGCATTGGGGTTTTTGACATTGACTTGACACTCCATAACTGACACTGGCCGTAGAGAAAAAGCAAGCCCATTCAACCTCTTTTTCTATTCTGACGCGCCATCTATACTAATATTATAAAGAGGAAAGATTTGATTGTTTGTTTGTTTGTTTGTTTGAATTGAATAGGCTCCGAAACTACTGGACCGAGTTAAAAAATTCTTTCACCATTAGAATCCTTAATTTTCCGTGATGAATATAGGCTATATAATATTTTCAAAAAAGTTAGGGATCCGCATGAAAAATTCAATAATTGAACCGTTGGGCTGTATATTCAACCTCTTATTCAATTCAAACAAACAAACAAACATACAAACAAACAATCAAATATTTCCTCCTTATTATTAGTATAGATGTATTTTTTTTATGGCTACGTATAGAGGGTCACTAGGGGTGCAACTTTGGTTCAGGTGATCCACCCCAAAGTTCAATGACCTCGGCGCTAGAGGTCAAAGTTTGTCGTTCAGTTTCAAGGCAAAAAGGACAGAAAAATTTCGAAAGATGTTTTTAGGCACATAAATAACAAATGTTTTTTCTTGTGGCATCGTTAAGAGGGTCACTAGGGGTGCCTTTTTGGGAGAATATTCATTGAATTGAGTGCCAGCCAAAGCTTGGGGAAGTTGCAGTGTTAATATTAACTGAATTTGTACGTAGTAATTAGCGTTTTTTATTGAACTTGATGAAATCTATTGTAGTATCACGTTTTTAGACGATAGGACGGAGGGTAATGTAATGCTAATGACCCGTTACGGATCACGTGGGTATAGAAACCTTAACAAAACTGAACAGAGCTTAAAGGTACATTATTCTTCTACTTACTCATATTTTAAAATTTAGAATTCAACTCCGTGCAACTCAGTTACTTACTTATCGATATTCAATGTTAAAATACGCGCAACTCTACGGCAGGCCGCCATCTTTGTGCCAGACTTACTTTAGGTATGCACGTTTCTTTCGTAGGTATTTCAAGTTTATTTTATTTCTTAGTCTGAGGTCCAAAAGTAACGCTCATGATTTTGTTCATCTGTGATACTTAGGTCACTTGACTTCTTTGTCAAATTGGCAGATTTGTAGTGGTAGAACTGTCATTTCCTAAGTCAAGTCAAGTTCGTTCTGCTGTCATGTTAAAAAGTCGCAGCGAAAAGCAAGCGGTGCCATAAAAAAAAAGAAGTTGAAGAAGTCATGTTAAAATAAAAAGAAGTTGATTTTTATAGTTAAACAACACAACATTTTGATAACCTCAATTAATGTGTTTTCCTAAACAAATTGAAGTTATTTGAACTGATTTCATTTTCTACGTATTAAACTGCAACTTAGAAGCCCCAAGCAATCAAACAACCTAACTTTCACACCTTCCTGTTTTGGTCCATTTCTATCTCTGCGAAACCTTTTACGTATCCCACCTGTTACTTCTAGAAATTTATAAAATGAGCAGCAGTGAAGATAATGATGACGCTGCCGCCGAGGAGGAGCACGACCATGAAAGAGTAGGTAATCATCAATTTATTTTACATAATATTTATTTACACCAAAAATTACAGTACCTACTTCACAGAATATAACAATTACAACTAGTATACAGGTATGCCATGATGGATGGCAATGCAGATGATAATTCGTTGATCGAAATAAAAGCCAGTTTCCCGACCACCTGTAGACTTTAGGAGTGACTCAATGTATTTGATTTTTGTTGTTAAAAACAATTGGTTTCTTGTTTTAGCACCTTTGGATAAGTGACCCTATGAGAAAAGTGGTTGAGTAGGTTCTAGGCTTTGCAATACTTAGCAGATTATATGGAAAAGTATTTATGATAGTTCATTTGTAGGTAAGACATAATTTTGTATATTTCAGCAAGCTATCCGTTCCCAACTGACGACACTCTCTTTTGAAGAATTACAAAAGCTGAAAGAGAGGGTTGGAGCCAAAGTATACAAAGAAGCATTGTTTGGAACCTCGGAAAAGAAAAATGAGAAGAAAGTCTTCAAAAGAGAAAATAAGAACAGACCGAGGGAGATGAGTGCTAAGAAACCAGTTCCAATGGTTCCTAGGCTACCTTCTACCAAGAGCAAAGAAATAAGAGATCCAAGGTATCTGGCCTTGTGCCATTTCATCATCACATAGGCCTCCCTTAATGTTCTAAAATACAAAAAAAAATACAAAATGATTTATTTGCCAATTAACTTAAGAGATAGGTACACATTACTGGCGGCCCCCGCACGAGGCAAGCCTGTATCGCGGGAAGCCTGTTTATAAAGTGGCTTTAACATTATGTGGTTAACACATAAACAGGGCAAACAAACAAATTCTATTTAGTTGCAGTTTATTAAAAAGATTCCACTATAATTAGCTCCATATTTGAGAGTAAACCCATGCTCTATTTACATAGTGAGATATTTGAAAGGAGACACAAGCTGTGGATCGAATCTGATTGCTTTATTATATAATATATACAGCGGGTAGATCACGAAATAATAGTTTAAAAGTACCTACAAATCCATCAAAACCCAACAATAGACAGCAACCATTTTAATAAGACAACCTCTGTGGCGGGGTGGGTGAAGGTCCGTCTGGGACGCAGGAGGTTGTGGGTTTGATTCCCACCTCGGGACGCATATTTGTATGACCTTCAATTATTTGTTCAGGGTGTTCTGGTTGTTTTCTGTTTATAATAAAAAAATATCGATCTATTTAATATATTGTATTATGTATATCAGTCATCTAGTACCCATAACACAAGCTCTGCTTAGCTTGGGGCTAGATGATGCTGTGTGGATTGTCCGGCATTATTTATTATTATTATTTCCACTTACAGATTTGACCCACTCTGTGGGGAGTTTGACAAGAAACAGTTCTCTGAAAACTACAACTTCCTGTCCGAAGTGCGTATGAAAGACATCAAAGCTATCCGATCTGAACTAAAGGAGACCACAGACCCTGACAAGCAGGTCAGGTTACGCAGGCTGCTGCAGCGTTTGAACGACCAGCACAAGGAAGCTAGAAAGAGCAAGGTGGAAAAAGAAAAGAGACAAATAGAGAAGAATCAAATTGTGCAGGAGTATAAAGAAGGGCGGCAGCCACACTTTAGGAATAAATGTAAGCATGAATAACTCATCTTATTGAACAACTTACAATACAATAATGCACCAGAAAAAGAACATTACATAAGACAATAAAACATTACATAAAACAAAGACACAAGTACAATGGACGGCCTTTTCGCTTAAAAGCGATCTTTTCCAGGCAACCTTTTCCTGCAAGTGTGTAAAAATGCAAGCTCAAAAATCCAAAAAATAATATTCTAAAACACACTCTTCCATAATAAATAAAAACGTTTTTCGTCTTTTTTTAATGCACTATTTACATTCTTTGAGCACGTAACTCATAGTAAACTTACTATAACTCTCACAGTCACAAAAGTCCCCTTAGTAGTCCTGAAAAAAAAACTCACCCTGTTGTCTAGAAAGTTTTGCATTATTCTAAATTGTTTCTTTTCCGTTCCAGCTGAGATGAAAGTAGAAGCCCTTGTAAAGCAATACGAGGATCTAAAGAAGGAAGGAGCTGGTCGGGTCCAGAGGCACCTCAAACGGAGACAGCAGAAGATCAAGAAGAAATCCTTCAAAGCACCTACGGGCCCTGAATAGTAAGCTGTTGTATGAATTTGTTACTTTAATATACGTTATCTGTGAAAGAAATGAGTTTATTTATTTATTTGTAAAATAGCGGTCCGCCCGGCTTCGCACGGGTATTTAACTAAAAATTTATTTTTCATGCGGAACCCTCATTATTTTGAAAATATTTTATAGTTTATGTTCGTCACAGAAAATTAAGGATTCTAATGGTGAAATAATTTTTCAAATCGGTCTAGCTAGTAGTTTCGGAGCCTATTCAATTTAAACAAAAAAACAAGCAATCAAATCTTTCCTCATAATAATACCTATAAATAAGTATAGACATACTTTTTGTTTTGATTTTCCTCCACCTAATCATTTGGACGGCAAAGGAGTGGAACTCTGTGGCGCGGTGGGCGAAGGTCCGCCTGCGACGGAGTAGGTTGTGGGATCGATTCCCCCCTTGGAACAATTTTTTGTACGATCTACAGAAGGTCCGGCAGGCTGATTACCTATCTCGCGACAGGTTTGCAACAGGCGTAAATCTCGCGATCACTGCTGTCAAACGTCAATTTGGTATTACCTAACAGCAGCTACAACAAAAATAGCAATCGAGCACTAGCTCTCCCTCTGCTGGACAATCGGTGAACTAAAATGTGCATTCTGATCGCATTCTTAGTACAATTTGGTATTACGTAAGCTCTCTTGACAGCAGTACGACAGCGGTAACAAAGCAATTTGAACTGTCAATTAACAACAACCCCAGCACCTGTTGTTTAGCGATTGCTTACTGGTTGTTTGAGCTGAGAAAATAATTTTATGAAGTGAAAGTGCCTGTGTGAGCTCAAGAAAATTATAAAATCCCTAAAGCATTACGTGAAACGCTCTGATTTACGGTGGAACGATAAAAATCTGAGTAAATATCAATCATTTACCTACAGGTACATAAAAATAACTTTTGTATTTATTATTTGTTTGTAATTTGATTTAATACTCCTCTAAATCCAAATATCAAAATAAATTAGTGTTTGTTGTAGTTTCAAGATATGGCACGCGCTGTCTTACTCCTAGAGGCACTTGATGGCGAAGATAGAAGAAATTAACTACTTGAGAGGGCTGGATTACGGCGAAATCTCAGAGATCAAGCTAATCCTTTGACTTTGTCAGATACTGAGTTTAGAGCCCACTATAGGCTCTCTAAAGAGTTATTCTCGCAACCGTGCCAAGAACTTAAACCCTGCCTGCAAAGGGAAGACAAACAATAATGAGCTTGGAATGCAAGGTGTCAATAGGTATCTATCTTCAAGTTAAATTCATTTTCTATTCAAGTCAATAGGAACCTTGTCCTTAGTACATAGTTACTAAAAGGTTTTTTATTACAGGTTGTAACGGCACTCTCATATTATGCCACTGGATCATACCAAAAACCAGTTGGCATGACCTTTCTTCATGGCTTGAGTCAACCTAGCATTTCAAATGCTGTGAAAGAAGTCACCAAATCATTGAATAATATTAGCATTTTGCAGAAACATTAAACTGAGAAACATTATACAAATGTCCACTGCAAAGTCAGGAACACTGTGAACGGTGCATAGGAGTATTCAAGGCCCATTGTCGTTGCTTGCTGGTTCATAGAGTGCTGCATTATGATGACCAACACACTGTGGCAGTCATTATAAATGCATGCTGTGTCCTACATAACATGGCCAATAGAGATAGACTTCCAGTACCTGAGCTGACACCCAAGCTGAAAGAAATCAGCAAGAAACCACAAAGGGATCAAGTTGAAGACCAGAATGAATCCCAGATGCTACAAAATGGCCACCAACAACTATCCATCATTGTTCAAAGGTTGTGGAATAACAAACATAGCTTAATTATTTTCATAATTGAATTTATTGCATTTATTATTATTGAACTATACCACCAGAGAGCTGACTGCTGAGATCAGTGCTTTCAAAGTATTTTACTACACTAGTTTGTCCCATAAAGTTGTGGCTATTCATGTCTTCTTCATTTTAATAAATGAGGGTTTAATATTTAGCCCACAAATATACTCACACCAAAATGTAATTGCTTGATGTGGATCAGTTGAGCTAATGAGAAATACTAATTCTAATTTATTGCTCATTTTCGATTGTAATTTTCTTTGTGGAAATGTAGGTGATATGGTAACAAAATTCAACACTATGATAAAGACACATCAGCCATGGGCTGCTTGTCCATTAACAAATAAATAAATAATAATAATACTAATGTACCTATATAAGTAGTGTAGTGTGTTATACATTATGTGATTCTTAGTAAATAAATGTATTTCTAATGTTTGTACCTACTGTGTCTAATAATGTAAAATATAATATTAGGCAAGCAAAAAACCTGTTTAATTTTTTTTTAAATTATATGATTTAATTTATGGAGCATCATAGTGTGCTCCTATTCCTAAAACTCCTATGTATTTGTGCAAAATTTATAATATTACTGATACGAGTATGAATCAGTGTAGCAATCTGTAAATACTAATTCTAATTTATTTCAATTTTTAATTGTAATTTTATGTGGAAAAGTACCTATGTAGGTAATAGTAATGATACTGACTATGTAGGTACATAAGTAGTGTAGTTCTATGTGATTCTTAGTAAATAAATGTATGTCTAATATTTGTACCTACTGTGTCTATTATATAGGTATGTAAAATATAATATTAGGCAAGTAAAAAACATGTTTTATTTTTTGACATTATATCAAGTAATTTATTGAGCATCACAGTATGCTCATGCAGCGCCTGTGCGACAGAGAGAGATGCCTCCGCTTGCAGGCGCGCGGCCTCGGCTTGTGTCTGCACATCCTCTGCCGTTCTAGCGGTGGCATCAGCAAGCTTGCTCTCTGCATCGACTCTTCTCTGCTCCAAATCAACCACCCACAATGGTCTAACTCTTTGGTCTGTAAAATGTCAAAATAATTTAGGACAGCTTGAGACAACAAGTCATTTTCATGAGAAAACATTACAAACAGGAAGTAAATTTAAGACTTACCAGAGTTACCAGTCCTAACAGTAACAGCTATCCTCATGACATGGTTGCTGTTTTGGTTTCTGGGCCGTCTCCGTTGATGTGAAACCGGGCTTTCTGGAAACAACAACATAAAATAAATAGTGTAAATTTACTTTGCCTTAGTTTTAGGAACCAATAGCCAAAAAAATCTTCTATTTGCGGCCCTATTTTTTGCCTTGAACTTCAAGTCCGCTCAGTATCAAGAATAAGAAGAAAACCGTTATCGCACCTCAGCTAACCCAAGCATGATATCTAGATGTAAAACAAGATTTCATACACGTTTCCACAGCTGCCCATTTATCGCCGCACCTCCGCCGTGAGCGTTTACCATGGTGGCGATTTCGTTCCACTCACGCACGAACTATGGTCTCCTTTGACCTCGCACCCAAGCCAACGCCTTGGCAAAGCTGGAGTGCATCATCAGGTGCTGCAGCAACTTTTCTAACTGGGCGACTGAAACTCGATGTTCCACTGAAATAACAAGAAGATGTTAGAGACTAAAAACAAGACTAAGTACTTATTATTTATAATTAGAACTGATTGATAACTTACTTTACAATGCAAATACCACGGAGTGCACGCAAAACCGTCAAAAACCACATAAAATCTTACAAAAAATTAGCAAACGTCGAAGCATTAAAAACAACAACAAACAAGTCAAGAGATCAAGAAAGACGCACAGAATATAAATTTTACCACAGATACCAATAAAAACTGCAATTATTTGTTTCCACCTATTGCTGCTCTGTTGCTAGTGGCGCTAGTGTTCACGGGTAAAGTGCATTCAGCGACAGGCGGGCAATAGGCGGGCGATAGGCTTCCGTAATACGGTTTCTTGTAACAATTTGCAACCGATTGCGGAGCGGTCGCTGTCGCGCTGCTGTCGCTGTTGCTACTGCAAAGTTTTAGATAATACCTCTGCGGGTGTTATGGTCGTTTTTATGTACAGCGGGAAGCGACTGTTTTACACGTAACCCCCTCACAGAATATGTCATAGTTATCATTCAGTAGCATATCGGTTCAAACCTCAGAAAAACGATCCTATGGAATTGTTGTAATTGTCGAATTTGACACGGAAGCAATATTGGACTACCAGTCTCTTTCTCAAAACAGTGGTTTAACGTTAGGAAAATCAATACACACTCTTTTTATCAGCGCCCTCTTCCTGGTTTCATTGTCACGGATGCCATTCTAACTCAACGGGTTTGTTTACATGTCAGGAGTAGTCATTGTGAGATTTTTATGTTTTGCCCGTGTTTTCGACTTATTTATTGAGCAAAACTGTAATATAAATTGAAAATCATATAGAAGAGGTACCATGAAGTGTTCTGTAGCAGGCTGAGGCCTATGCCAAAGCAAAAACAGGCCGAATCTAACCTTACACCGGTAAGTGGCTAACATTTCGTTAAATTGGTGTCTATTGTACATTGTATTTTGATATAAAGTGTGTAAAAACCTATTATTTTGAATCATCTTTATTGTGAGCTGTAGAAACCCGCAATATTCTCAATATTTCATTCACATCGCAGACATAAAAACCGGTGCTAGTGTTGAACATCATCGAACATCGAACGTTATCGATAAATTAGGTAAGGTCAGTATGGGTACCTAAGTGTAACTATTGGGCAAGTGTACCTAGAGGACTTTTTTATTACGAAAACCATTTGAAAACCATTTTTGGATTCAAAATAAACTTTGACAAAAATATGACACACTGCCCCGTGTATATCTTAGAGGTGCAAGTCCATCTTAACGGACTTGAACCTCTCCACACAAGACCACCGGACACAAAACCACTGATGATGTGTTGACCTTTATAAGTTACGTATTTTTTCTTGTTTTAGTTTACCAAGAAACGAAAGCCGGCGGAGGGAATCGTAAGAAAATATTGGCTTAGAAAATATCCGGCCAGGAACGCAAGACATTCATGTGTGCACATTGCACTTTGAAGAGAGTGCATTAAAATCAGAAAAGCCTCCAAAACGTCAGGCTATAACAAAATACAAAATATACGCGATCAATTCAGTTAAAACAGTGTTTTATTACATATCCTGCTCATGCTTCACCTCCAGTAAACTCTCGGATCCAGCTCCAATTCCGAAAATGAGGGTTTCCTTCGATTTCTCCGGGATCCCACCATCAGATCCTGACTTCGTTCCAATGGGACCACCTCAGAAATGCGCTCTTCATAACATAGTATAAAACAAAGTCGCATCCCGCTGTCTGTCTGTCCTTCCCTATGTATGCTTAAATCATTAAAACTACGCAACGGATTTGGATGCGGTTGTTTTAAATAGATAGAGTGATTCAAGAGGTAGGTTTACATGTATAATACATGCATAATATAGTAGAGGAATACTGACAATTTAAGAGGTTTCCGTGCAAAGCCGGGGCGGGTCGCTGAATCGCTGAAAAATGTAAATATATTTTCCCGTCGCCTATAAGTAAGTTCGTTCTGACCTTACTTTACAGTGGCGCTAACTGGTGAGTACAAAAACGGTAGCCCTCATTGATACAAAAAAAAATATACAGTTGAACATAGAACCTTTCCTTTTTTGATGTCGATTAAAAAGACAAGCTCGTCCATCGATATAATGTTATCGACTAGACGAACAAGTGAACATCCCTAATCCGCCATGTTGCTCTACCGATTTGTTTACTTAGGTATCCAAGGAAAGTACATGCTTAGGGCACTTCCATAGACAACCGTTTTTTGAGGTTCAAACCCGTGAAGATTTATATAATAATTTTAGCCAACATTATTTTTTATTTTTGTTTTTGTATAAAGTTTATTTAATTGTTTAAATAAAAAACAAATGTTTTTTTCAATACCTACATTTCTTATATCAGGAGTAACGATACTGAAATTTCAAGCCTGTATCACATGTAACTATGGTGTAGTGGTTAGTGTAACCGAGATTCTGTCACTGCACATCGTAATGATGACCGTCATCGAATCCTTGCAGTGGATGTTTTTGTTTTTTAACTACTACTTAATTTTAGAAATGTAATGATATTTATTCTTAGTGAAGTTTTTGTCTATTAGTATGAATTTAAAGTAATTGATAAAATAAAACAATAATAATAATTTCAGGTAAACAATTAAGTTTATTTTTTTCAAAAATTTGCCTACACAAACAACAACACAAAAAATGTAATTAGTTCTGACATGTTTTATTTTATTATTTAGCCTACTTACAAATAGCTTCCTATCCTGAAAAATAATATTCCATTTTCGATTTAGTGCTCGAGAATACACATGTTTTCATTAGATTTTGGTTTACTTAGCTAATCTAATGAATTAAACAATTTGGATCTCCTGTAAATCATGGAATACTATATAATCAGGTAGTTTTGAAAATAAATGAGGTCAAATGGAGTTTTTCTGACAATTTTAAAAGGTAAAATTACATTAGGGTTTAGTAGTGATAACTATCGTCCTTTATATTTAGTGATACTTATCGCTTAATAGCTTAAGGGCTAACGGATCGGATCTCAATTTAAAACCATTTGACCCCACATATTTTCTATCGGATTTAGGTCCGAACTTTTAGATGTCCAAGGAATAACAGTAATGTCTTCTAGAGATGAACAGCGCTTCAGAGACCATCCGCGTAAGATGCACTGCACATTATCATGGACAAAATAAATTTGGGCCTCTGGATATGCGATCCGCGTAGAAGGTAACCTTCAACCCTTTCAAATATTGCTCGTCATTCATGCGCCCAGTTATTTCTACTATTTCTCCAGGACCCATAGAGGATATCCATCCCCAAAAACCTAAAAAGAAAAAATAATCAACTGTTATAATGTTTATTTAGTTCGTGTGAATACTAACTTGTTAAAAAGATCATTATTATGATGAAATAATCATTGTTAAAGGTAATTGGATTTGTTGAGAATTATCAGTATTATCACTTACGTAGTTATTCTTGCCCTGCGGTTGAGTTCAGCAGACAGTTCTATTTTTGCTGCTCGATAATTGTGTAAGTATATGAGCTGCATGCAAATGCCTTTTGTTGATGTTGATATCAAATATTGTTGAGCAGTAGAACAAGTGGATGCAAATGGCGAACTCGAGTGAATGTCAACAATATTATTGTGGCGACTGCACTGATTTGTATACACTCCTGTTGTTTTTCTTACATACACATCCCCACCCACATCACACCTATGCGCACGGTTTTAATCTGTAAGACAACAAATCAATACTTAGGTATCTATACTAATATTATAAAGAGGAAAGATTTGATTGTTTGTTTGTTTGTTTGTATGTTTGTTTGTTTGTTTGTTTGTTTGAATTGAATAGGCTCCGAAACTACTGGACCGAGTTAAAAAATTCTTTCACCATTAGAATCCTTAATTTTCCGTGATGAACATAGGCTATATAATATTTTCAAAAAAGTTAGGGATCCGCATGAAAAATTCAATAATTGAACCGTGGGCTGTATATTCAACCTCTTTTTCTATTACGCGCGTCAGAATAGAAAAAGAGGTTGTATAGCGCACGGTGCTTGATTTTTCTCTACGGCCAGTGTGTTTTGGAATGTCGAGTCAATGTCAAAAACCCCAATGCTGTTAAAAAAAGTAAAGATCCGTATGAAAACTGTGAAACCCATCGTTTTAGTGTGTATAATTTCTGAAATTTTTGTTTAATACCCGTGCGAAGCCGGGGCGGGCCGCTAGTTTATATATAAGCCAAAGATAACAAGGTTTTACAAAAAACAAAATGTCTTTGTTTCGTTACGATAACGACACAATAATAAGTAGATAACTTACCGTAATTCAAAGCTAACGAGCAATCTCCTGATTTGATTACTCATTTGCTGTTCGAAAAGCACCGCGATCTTGGTTCTCACAAAATTACTAATATGCATAATTTCCTTCAATATTCTTCAATTCATTTATAATTCAAACCAGTAAGTCAAGACTAGAATCGAGAATGGCTAGTGACCTTTTCTTTTTTCACCAAGATTAGGTATATTTAGATCTACCTTCAAAAACTTTTTTTTTCTTATCCAGTGTAAAGAGATCCCATAAATAAAAATCCGCTGATGAACACTTATAACATAAAATTTCGATGCGTTGGTAACTGGTTCTTTGGTTTAGTTGGTTGGTGCGTGCGTTATTGTTGTGTGAGCGATTGGTTCGCTTCCCACTGGGTGATACATTTTTGTTTCTTAGTATTTGAGTAAAAGATTTGTAAATCGTACAGTGATTTTCAGTGTAAACTTTAGCTATTAGGGGGGTTACCAATTAATGCTTCTGTCTGTACCTAGTGATATATAATAGTCACATCACATCAAGTGATTAAATGAAGGATTATACATGATAGAGTGATCAATTTTGTTCAACGTTATCGCTTGTTAAACGTATTCTTTAAGGGTTATTTCGTTTCTTACGGAATCCCAACTTTTTGAAAAGATTCTGTAGCCTAAGTTCATCAGGGATAATGTAGGATTAGGTACGTAACGTACACAGTAGTGAAATAATTTTCCAAATCGGTCCAGTAGTTTCGGAGCCTATTCAATTCAAACAAATAATCAAATCTTTCCTTTTTATAATATTATTATTGATGTCACATAGGTACATAATTATATTATTAAACAACATTGATCAGGCAATCTACCCATCTTGCCTAGCAGATAATCTCCCAAGGTGTCTCAGTATAGTACACATGCATCGTGAGTGTGCCAGCGTCATGCGCCAGGTCTATCAAGCAGTCTGGTCTGTGGGGCACGATCATCTGAAATTAAAACCTGGTCAGTATGCGCAGCGCATCAGCATTGCCATACAGCGAGGCAATGCCGCCAGCATCTTGGGGACGCCGATTGGTATTGATATGGATCAGTTGAGCTGCCTGTAGGCTGCAGTTAGCTCAATTGTTTCACTTGAAAATACTAATTCTAATTTGGTTATTTGAACATAAATCAATATAATTGTCAAATTTAAAAAGTAGGTATTTAGATTACTATGTGGGATGACAACCTGCGAAAGACTACAGGCAGCTGAAGTTATACTTAAATAATAGTACTAGGTAATAATAATCAGTTTTATGCTATGATATTGGGTCTTTATTTATAAAATTGGCGTTTTATAAGAATAATTTGAAGAGAACTGATTTCTCAATACAAACATTTTTGTACATTTTCATGGATTATCGAATCATATTCCGTTACAATTTTTATTTTTAGGGAAGTTTCCCCGAAAATATTGCTTATGGAATTTATAAATACTGCAATAACCACTTAAACGTTCGTGGGTACTACAGTGCCCAAAAAAAAGTAGGCGACTTACGTCCCGGGTACTACAGTGCCCACTAGTATAAAATCGACTGACAAAACGCCAATTTCATATGAAAGACTAATACATTAGTGCATTTACCTGAACAACCGAACTGCTAGGCCTCTCGAAATAGTCCGGGTTACCCTCAGGCAGTTCACCAAAGGTCATAAAACCAGTGCCTATGATCTGCCCTTCAAAGGTCAATGGGAACCAGGGGTAGATGTTCTCAGCATCGCAAGGGGTCGTCACCGACATGTTGTAGTAATAATGTTGACCTGGATAAGAAATTACTTGGTTGAAGGCTCCGCTGACCGATGAATTTGTCATAGAAGAAAGAAGATAAATTTATTTGAAACCCAGTAACACACATACACACTTAACTGAACAAAACAATTAAGATACAAAAAACAAAAATAATAATAATGCTTAAATAAACACAAAATTAAACAGAAATAAAGAAACAGTGTTACAAGGGGTCCAAATTCCCTATCTCAGCATTAATGCCGCTACCAGCAAATAGCTAATCATCATCATCATCATCAACAGCCTATGATAGTCCACTGCTGGACATAGGCCTCCCCTAATGAGCGCCATGGAATGCATTACTCATCATTTGGGGGTTATTGCCCATAATCCCCACGCTGGGCATGCGGGTTGGGGATCGCAGTTCGGTGGAGTTGTTCTGCAGAGGGTGCTGCTACCTGCCCCTCGGTGTTTTCCCTTAGTCGCCTCTTACGACACCCACGGGAAGAGTTGGGGTGGTGAAATTCTATGCCGGCACCACACGGCCAAATAGCTAATAGCGACGCCGATTTTCAGACAGGGCCCGACTTCATACAAACATACTTATTACCAAAATTATTTGTAATTTGAGAGGTTTTTCATCATGGTTTGCTAATAATAGTATTAGAATAGTAGTTATTAAAATAAGCACTTAGCACAAGTCACATTTCATACCATAAATTATAATAAAATAAAATAAAGTATTATTGATTTTCTCTTTACTTAAATTTTTTGACGACTGGTGTAAAAAGTGAGGAGGAAGCCACGAAGTACGTTCATATACCTATCACTTATGGGTCTAATACAGGTTTTGCCTATATAAATCTAAGATTAATGATTTAAATATATATAGGGGGGAAAATGGCATTAGAAAGTATTTTCGCCTTAACGTTATTCGTAGGATCAGTAACTCACCCATCCAAGTTATACAGGCCTGCTCGGTGAAGCCCTGACTGACGATATCTTCATCGTTGGAGATCCTCAGCAGGTTTCTACCGACGCCGCCGGTCAGCCAGACCGCGTTCTCTTGGAGCACTCGGCTCGGGTCTCGGATCGCTAGCCGCTCGGCTTTGCTCTTCGCTAGGTATTCTGGAAAAAGATAGAATATTACTTTATAAAAGACTTTATTATAGAATAGAAGGATATTGCTATTTGTACGTTTATCACGACCGCTGTGGGCGAAGGTGCGATAACGGCTGCGACGCAGGAGCTTGCTGTAGGTATTCCCGCCTCGGGGTAGTTTGTACGATATGCAGATATTTGTTCTGGGTGTTCTGGTCGTTTTCTACGTATAATGAAAAATATCTATGTATTGTTTTATGTATATCAGTCATCTAGTACCCTAACACTAGATCTGATGCTTAGGTTGGATGCTGTGTGGATTGTCCAAAGTTATTCGGTTTAATGATGTTTATTGTTATAAAAACAAACAAGTACGACAAGTGCGAGTGTAACTCGCGCGCCGAGGGTTTTGAACTTTTGTCGTTTAGGTAGGTACGTATATGACAACCTCTTGGCGCGGTGGGCTTACAACGCAGGAGGTGGAGGTTTGATTCCTGCCTCGGGACTAATATTTTTACGATCTGCAGATTATTTGTTCGGGTGTTCTAGTCCTTTTCAGTACACAAAAATAAATCATCTAATGTGATACTTATACTTTATTAAGTATAACAGCTATCGTAGTAGATAATACCAATAACACAAGCTTTGCTTAGCTTGTGGGTAAATGATACTGTGTGGATTATTTAGGATACATACCTATCTCTTCTCAATGAGAACAACGGTTTTGGTGCGCTGTGGAACTCCTATTACAGTTACCTACTACAGAGATAAGTGGGTAGGTAAGTGGGTTGGTACCTACATTTTTTTTTCGGCTTTTTTCAACCTATTTCACTAAGTATGAAACTTATGACGATTTTCAAAACCTGTTTTGAATTGTCGAAATCCATACCTTTGATTTGATATTACTCTCAATGAAATAGCCCCCATTGTATGAAAATTAGTTTTTTGACCATATTTCAAAAAGTATTATATTTACAGACTTCTCTATATTTTTCCTGTAAAATATAGATCTATATCTACAAACGCTTAGTACATTTTACATCAATCACTCTGCAATCTTCGGAGATAAGGGGGGGGGAATGGTAAATTTTTTGACCTTTTTCAAAATATTTCGAAAAGTTTAAATCTTATCGAAATTTCAAAAACTGTATTGGAATGTACAAGCCAATACCTTTCATTTGATACCCAACTCGGTGGGGTAGTCAGCCCTTCAGAAATTTTTCCCGGCCTTTTTTGACCAAATTTCAAAAACTGTTATTTTTACAGACTTCTCTATATTTTTCCTGTAAAATATAGATCCATATCTACAAACACTTGGTACATATCACGTCGATCGCTCTGCAATCTTCGGTGATAGGGGGGGGGGGGGGGAACGGTCATTTTTTGACCTTTTTCAAAATATTTTAAAAAGTATAAAACCTACCAAAATTTCAAAAACTATTTTGAAATCTACAAACGTGTACCTTTCATTTGATACCACTTTTGACTTTGTACGTTCATTAAAAATACGTACATTTAAAATTTCGATTTCCAAATTTGTATGGAAAAATCTTCATTTTGATTTTTCATTTATTTTTCTATAAATATGTGCGGGCGCACAAAATGTATTATTATTTCAAATTTCAAGTCAGCAAAGCAATAGTTTCTGAGATATTAAGGATTCAAAACACAAAACAGACCCAAAGCGATTTCATAAGGGTTTTTCAACCGATGGCAAAACCCTAAAAATGACGGATTTTAATTACATATTATAAAAATTAGACAAGTCTGTCTTATAACTTCAATGTGCGCTCAGCCTAATAGCTGAAGTCCAACCACACAGTGACCGTAGCCGAAATTGGCTTGGACATCATCATACCTTCTGAAACGAAGAACTGTTGTATAGCGTACATAGTAACACACTGCCCGTCCAAACTGGTGTTCCAGGATTGGAATCCTCGCGTCTCCCAGTCTAACACGTTACCCGTGAACTCGTCTTTACGGACCTGGAATAAGAAAGAAAATTGCTTGTACAACACCGCTTTGAACATCTCTGATTCATTTAAAATATCCTTGTTAGCTTTATATATAGCAGATTACAGGACATCACTTGAGCATTTTTATTAATTACTGACTATACCTCATACCATTTGTCTTGATTTTGGGATTCGTTTATGATATGGTATTCGTTAGGAATATAATTTAATGAAGACAATAAACAAATACCATTTGGTATTAGACAGGAATAGATCACAGCAAGCTGAACTAACACTAACTCTTTCATGGCCTGCGAGGACATATCTCTACTGTTCTTGCGGGCAGGCAGTGAATGCGTTGAGTACAAGCTAGAGGCACTTACAGCAATCTGCAGGCCAGCAACATTTCCATTGTCATCATACATTCCCCCGATGTGCTTCCCCGGTGCGCAGTACAGCGTCAGTTGGGGAAGGTGGGGGGTGGGGACGCGGGGACGGCGAGTTCTGGTCCAGCCAGCTGCTTGCGCCTCGGAGACGTTCAACGGTACGCGGAAGAAGTAGTCTGTGCCTTCTTCCGGTGACAAACCCGTGGAGAACTTAACTGGGGAATATTATAGAGATGTTAAAAGTAAGTAGGTGTGAGTGACAATTAATAAGAATATTCTCATTCATTAATTGTTACTCACTTAACTCACTCTATTTGCAACTCAATCTACAAGGTGTACTTGCAATACAATAATTTGATTGTTTTGAAAATACTGAAAACTATAGAATAGAGATCACTCCATAATTGACAGAAATCGTGAGACATAATACATAAAAACGGCAAAGTGCCAGTCGCACACGGAGGGTTACCTACTTACCCACATAATTATTTCGCAAGAACAAAAACTTCCTATGTTTTATGAAAAAAAAAAACAAAAATCCAGTATGACTGGGAGACCCAGATAACTATAAAATAAAGTATGTTTAGTATATAATTGTTTTTTTATATTTCATTATTTTACGCGCTCACTCTGGCTTACACGGAAGACCAGCGCTACGGCAAGATTTTCCTTCCATAGCATACGCTGATTTTTTGCCACTTTTGCTGTTGTTTTCCATTCGAGCATTACAGTAGGTAATTCAGAAATATCAGATTTATACGTACTTATCGATTTTATTACAGAATCTATAGAATTTGATTATCTTTAAAAAACGGTTTATTAATCATCATCACCAGCCCATGTTAGTCCACAGCTGGACATAGGCCTTCCCTATTGAGCTCTATAGCACCCTGTCTTCAGCTAGTCGACTATCACAACTACTTAGTTTCGCCTATTCCCGATTGTCCCTACCCCAAATGTTCCTACTAGGAACAAACGGGAATAAATTCCCGATTTGTCGTACCTACGATCATACTAGGAACAATGATACCTGTAGGTATACGGACCGGTGTAGGTACTATGTACAGTGAGCGTCAGAATTAAGTACCCCCCTTGTCTACATAATATTTACGATAACTTCGAATTCCCTTGTAACTTATCACAAATTTTCACATGCAAAAATTTATCTCGCCGCCGCCGCCGCTCAGGATCGAATCACCCACCATAATATTCAAAGTCTGAATTTCCCGACAATAACAACTATTGTGCCCCACATAGGAATGAGATAAGGGGGTACTTAAATGTGACGCGCGCTGTACCTACCTATGACATGACGAATTCTCGATATCTTATTATCAACTAAATTATCTATTAATCGCCTTAACTAATTATCTACTCACCTCTTAAGCCGGGTGCTAGGGAACCTGTAATTATAAAAACAGATACATAAGTAAATTTTTATGTTGATCTTCAAAACTTATTGGTATAACTTGTATGTATGTTGTAGGCGACCACTGTGGCGCGGTGGGCGAAGGTCCGCCTGCGGCGCAGGAGCTTGCGGGTTCGATTCCCCCATCGGGACAAATATTTGTACGATCTGCAGATATTTTTTCAGGGGTTCTGGTCTTTTTCTGTGTATAATAAAAATATCTATCTATTTAATAATATTGTATTATGTTTATCAGTCATCTAGTACCCTTAACACAATCTCTGCTTAGCTTGGGGCTAGATGATGCTGTGTGGATTGTCCAGCATTATTTATTACTATTTAGTATGTAAAAGTAAAATAAAGTTATTGTCGCATAGTTAAATTTTTGAAGAGATGTACGCTTAGATTTACTTACCTATTAATTTATTTTATACACCAAAACATCCGTATGTTTAGGTATACTGTAGCCTGTAGGCTAAACTAATTGTAAAAATAAATAAATAAATAATCTTATAAAACAAACAATCAAATCTTTCCTCTTTTTAATATAAGTATAAGGTGTAAGAAGAAAGGTTTACCTTCGGCCAGAGCTGCAAAGGCTGCTAGCGCCAAAACTGCTAGTATCTTCATGATGGACGATCAAAACCTAAACTGAGAAGAATACACAGGAAATTATTCCAATTTATAATATACCTCATAATCGTTAATCAGCCGTGATAATCTATATCTACCACGGTATAATGAAAGGGCCAAGATCGTGTCGGACACGACTATGTATATGAATTTCGTATATAGTATATCTTCTATTTGCATTTTATAAGGGTTAATACGATTTGTTATACTATATGAAGTTAAAAATACAAAGTCATGAGCACGGTTAGTCCTATATTTATTATACAAATAGAATAAGTAATAAAAACAACAAGTTTTATACCTGCTACGCGGACATGTCGACATAGAAAAGTTTATTTGCGTGTAACCCAATGACAATCCCAAGCTAATCGCTTACAATACAAATAAATTATAATTACTTAATAATAATTACACAAAACAAACCTCCAAATACTGTTAAAGGTGAAACCTACAATAACATGTTCAAATCTGAGAAAATATCTGATTTACAAATACCTACTACAAAAAGGTTTGTTTGCGTTTAGCAAAATTATGTACCTACCTGCAATCAAATGATAACAATACAAATAAATTTAACAATAAAATTTAAAAAGGCAAAATACTTTTTACTGGCCTTTATCCTGCAATGACACGAGTGGTTTTATTTATTTATTGCATTCATGTCCTTTACAAGGTGTTACATTTTAATAGGTAGAAATTACATGAACCCTGTAAGGGCGTGGCATCATTCTGAGTTCTTAGTTTTACAATTTGATACGGTTTTACAGCAATGCTAGCTTTTTAGTGGTAGCAGATACTGTGATAATTTCGCACCTCTAGAACAACACGGAATTATGTCGAAAAACTATTTTTTTCAGGATCGTCAAAAAACCGTTATCTGCTTTTTCATCGAAGTTATTGCCCAAGTCTTGAATGTTTTATGTAACGTATCTAATGTGAATCAATATTATGTCGTTTATTCCCCTCAATAAAAGTCGAGCAAGCGATAATATGCATTTTTCGTTTTAATTCTCTATTGTCTAATTATCTCATAAAAAAAAATATAACTATGTCGAAATACGTCCTGCTTGTTGAATGATTCTGAAATAATACTCTTATATTTTATCATCCATTGGTTAAGAGTAAATAGACAATAAGGACCTATGATTTGTTTTCAGGCATTTTCCTGTTGTTAGTAAAATTAAAGACATTAAATTACGAAAATCGGCATATTTATTCAAGTTTGTTTAACAAAACCAACAAAATCATCCGAAAACCGCAGTGTGGTTTTGGATATAGTGATTATTATAATATGAAACAAACAACATTATGCAGGTATAAATTTAAAAAAAATATACAGTGTAGAAGTGTAAAACAGTTAATAATAATACTAAGGAAAGGAACCATTAGGATACAATAAGTAGTTGCTGACTACATAGTACTACTGATTGTATACAATGTAATACCATTAGGTAAAAAAAAAATCCTTACTATTTGTACTATCTCGGTAACTTACGATAACCTATCTTTTATTCTATTTAAATGGAAAATAAAACCGTACGCAACCTTACGTTATAAAATATTAATTTACTTAAATCTCACAGAATCAACAAGTACCTTCATAAGAACAAATCAATACAAATATCAAAGGTAAAATCAAGTAAAATTAAAGTATAAACACCTTTTGAAGTCAAACGGTTCCATATGGAACACTTCATCCTGTGTTGCTTTTCAGTCTTACGTTGATAAGATTAGGGTCTCTTTTCCAAAGCTTTATTATTCAAAGACCTCAGGATGATGAACTAACCGTTGGAATTTCTTAAAATTAGTATTTTGGTTACTTCTAAGGTTAGAATAATAAGACTACAATAGGCCGAGTTTTTTGTTTAGCAGGGAGAGAAAAAATAGGTTCTTCATCTGAATCGTATAAAAAATTACTTTCATCACTTGGACCAGCAGCCTTATTGTCTAACTTAAAATCCATTACCAGTGAACTTGGTATGCTAATGCTTCAACTGCTGTTGATGCGATGACTGGTGCCGCCACAGAGGAAAGTTCCGCATTATTTTCCATTTTGATATCTTGGACAGTAGACTGGTCTTCTATGGGTGTTCCAATTGCCTTTTCGAGCATCAGCAGGCAGCGACCTTTAATCATCTACCAGAAAATGAGAGTATACTAAATTAATTCAACAATAGAGCATTATCTGAAAAACTTGATTTATTTTTCCTATTATGATGAGATAAATACTGCTCAAAAACATTTTTTTTATAATATAGAACAATTATAAGAATTGAAAGTATCCAAAATTTAATTTAAACTATTTTTTAATAAACTATGGCTAAATGAAAATGTATCATCAATAGGGCATTATTTCAGAAATTTTCACCTATTTCAAACAATACTGTACTATTTTGGAAAAATTAAAATAAATTTACATACCTTCTTCAATAACACCGCCGTATTTCGGAATACCAATAAAACACCAACCAGAAAAAGTTCAATAACTTCAATAATACCAGATTATTCCCTAATAATTTGCTCTTGTGTAAGCGCAATACGGTTTGCCCCGACGGCGAACATGTTGTAACTGGACATAGATTATTATTCGTGGTATGACCTTTTACACATTAATTCAATAAGAGTGAAGTACAATGCCATCTCTTGGGCGTCTGTGCGAATATAAATAATCGTGTGTTAGTGGTGTGCGCGGAAAAACTTGGCGGATTCAAATATGCAATAAAGTCGATTTTGAGATTTTTCGACATAATCCCGTGTTGTTCTAGGGGTGCGATTTATTCTAACTTGCTAGAGGTTTCATATTCACTGTTGTTTTTTGAAAAGAATCAAATGACACATTGTTTCCTACTTAGATGGGGATCGCAGTTCGGTGTAGTTGTTCTGCAGAAGGCGCTGCTGCCCGCCCCCCGGTGTGTTTCCCTTAGTCGCCTCTTACGACACCCACGGGAAGAGTTGGGGTGGTGAAATTCTATGCCGGCACCACACGGCAAAAAAAAATAGGACTAAATTAAAACAATTAATATTTAAGAAATGCTATTATAATATTAACGATTTTATGACTCATAAATTTTGACATCACCCACTAAAGTAACATGTGTGAGGTTGACATGTTACTTTTATTTCTTTTAGGATTAAAATTTTTGCTATTGTCTAAACTGAACAAAACTTAACAAGTATAATATTAAATTAGAATAAAATATACTGTAACATTTGCATGCTAATATTGTATTAGTAGAACATAATTGATACTAAAATTGTTATTAACATCTATTTAACCTACATTGTGTTCAGGCAAATAAACTATCTTTATCTTATCTTAGATACATTTAATTTAGTAGGAAACTATACTTACATAAAAAACCCAGAATATCTGGCCAATGTAACTGCCGATCGTACAAACATTCAGAATCGAACCCGCAACCTCCTTCCTCGTAGGCGGACGTTCCTAGCGCACATCATCATCATCATCATCAGCCTAGCGCACATCGGTCGTAATACCCCTGCTGGGTGGTCAGGTCATCTACATAGAATAAGTTTTATTTCTTTTATTTTTATAACTGACTAGCGTTCCGCCCCGCACGGGTATTTAACAAAAAAAAACAATTTTCATGCGGTACCCTAATTTTATTGAAAATATTTTATAGCCTACGTTCATCACGGAAAATTTTGGATTCTAATGGTAAAAGAATTTTTCAAATCGGTCCAGTTGTTTCGGGGCCTATTAATTCAAATTTTTAATTCAAACAAACAAATTATGAACAATCAAAACTTTCTTCTTTATTATATGTATTAGTTTAGGTAGACCTGCGTTTGACCACGATCTCACCTGATGGAAAGGGAAGATGTGCTCGACGGCGGATCACGGAGGTCTAGAAGAGACCTATTGTTGTTATATTTGTTTTATTTCCTCAAACATGAGGTTTCTTAGTTTCGCGAAGGAACCCTAAAAACTGTACCCAGTAATCTTATCAAACGATTAACAAATTTTCAGTAGGTAATTTCTAATTTAATTAATTAAACATGTAAGTAGATATTGTATTGTCACCTTTATTATTGGGTTGCAAACGTTAGGTACATCTGTTGATGGGTTTTTACAAAGTTTATGTACTAAGTACGTAACCTTTTTATCACAGGCAAAAGTCCAATTTTAATGTCGTTTTTCATTTTATTAAGAAAATCTTTAGTAACAATTTGTATTATATTATAAATGTAGAGCGTTAATCGTCTAGACTAGCTGGAATTAAAACAAACATAGGCTTAAGTCATTTGTTATTCAATTATATTGAATAACAAATGACTAACCAATATAACAAATCAAACAGAAAATACATTACAACAGATAGAGTCTAATATCACGTGTACGTAAATTAATACCGATCTTCAAAAAGATAAGGCAGCTTAAGGATAACAATACTAATAAAATTGTATACCTACCTAACATTATGTCAATCGATCATAATAACCTACGGTATATCGGCGTGGGGTGGTGCAAAAAAGAGTACAATGATAAAGGTTGAACGATCACAACGTTGCATAATAAAGGTCTTGAACTATAAGCCTTTCAGATATCCGCCAGCTTCCCTTTACCGCGAGTTTATGGTGCTAACTGTCCGACAGCTGTACATGAAATATATTACCCTAAAGCAACACTCCCTTTGGTTACCCCAAATGACATCTAAAAGAATAAAGCACAAGGTATTCCAAGTTCCTGATTGTAAGACGACTTTTGCTCACGGTTTTGCTTATATCCTGGCACCATTTCTATATAACCGTATATGTAAAGAGGTACCTTTGTATAACAAATCGAGGTTTATATGTAGAAAGACACTGGATAAGTACCTACAAAATCTAGATTATGACGAAACCGAGAAAATTCTTCTGAGAATTAAATGAATTATAATATGATTCCGATCAAAATTTTGCTATATTTATCTAATTCCTATATATCTACTATATTTTTGTTAATCCTAATAAGGACATATATACTTATATATAAGTAATATCTCTGATATTGTGTTGGAATAAATCGTGTATGAATTTTTCTTTTAATATGTTTTTATTTTATCTATATAAATATTCATAATAATTATTATTTATCTTCTTTCATAATATCTTTACTCATATAACTACTAATTAAATAGTTTTGTTTTGATTAGAATTAAATTAGCGTTAGTGCATTCTATTTTTGTGCACTGCAGTATACGAGCAAACTTGTTATCGCTCACCATCTAAAACAATAGACCTACTTAACTGTTGGTCACTTGGTCATAACTTTGTTGTAAAGCCGCTCGCACGCAAATATGACCCGTATTTATAGGATGAGAATCATTACTTTGCCGTAACACAGTTCTAAACTAGCACGGAAAGTAAAGACTCTGTTTTTTTAAGTACCCTCATGTTTTTTTCAGCAATGTTATTTAAACTTAGTTAAGTATTGTAATTTAGTAGGTGCTTAAACAATGTTTTATAAGTTTGTGGAAATAAATATTCTTATTCTTATACATTATAATAAATTACATGGATCAGTTGACAGTAGACTGTTGCCAACTAACTACCGGTAGTTAGTTGGCACTACCGGTAGTTAGTTGTCAACAGTCTGCATACTAGGTCTAATTTGGTTATTTAATTGTAATTTTCTCTGTTAATCAGATAATAAATTAATAAAAAATATGTAAAAACGGCCGTGTGGTGCCGGCATAGAATTTCACCACTCCAACTCTTCCCGTGGGTGTCGTAAGAGGCGACTAAGGGAAACACACCGGGGGGCGGGCAGCAGCGCCTTCTGCAGAACAACTATACCGAACTGCGATCCCCAACCCGCATGCCCAGCGAGGGGATTATGGGCAATAACCCCCAAATAATGATGCCATCCATGGCGCTCATTAGGGGAGGCCTATGTCCAGCAGTGGACTATATAGGCTGGTGATGTTGTATGTTGATGTAAAAAAAGTGTTATGGATTATCTGGATGACAAAAAGGTCTGGGAGCTCGGTACATGAAACTGTATTTGTTTCACCCTTAGGTGAGACTCTATTTATGAAATACAAACAAACAATCAAATCTTTCCTCATTATAATATATATAATTTTATTTAATTCTGTTATAATTAATTTTGACGTGGCGGCAGTGGGCCGGTCGTATTTTGTGAAGAACCAACAACCGCTAGGGTAAACGTGTTGGAGACCGCAACTCGGCAAACGTAGTATAGGACGGTGTAGGCCGTGTAGGCCCGGTGAGATGACGATCTGCAAAAGACTGCAGGCAGATGCTGGATGCGACAAGATGAAGACAGGCCGCTATGCGCTCATTGAGGTAGGCATTATGTCCAGTTATGGACTAATATGGGCTGATGATGATATGATGAATATTGAAGTAATGATGTCATTTAAAATTTGTTTACGTATGTGCACTATTTAAAACACAATAAACGAAGTAAGAGGCAAAATATTCAGATTAAAACAAAACGTGAAAGAGTTTTGCTAGCGTTTTTCACGTTTATGTAGGTTTAAAGAACTTTATTTCTCATAAAAACTTAACAGTTCACTTAAAATGAGATAAATCTAAACAAGTAAACAGTAATTAATAATTATGTACTAAATCTAAGTTTATCTACTTAAATAACGGCTCTGAGGCTTAAGTTATATTATGTACCAATAGTTCAATGCTAACAATACAAATGTACACAGAAAACGACCAGAACACCCTGAAAAAATATCTGCCGATCGAACAAATATTTGTCCCGAGGCGGGAAACGACCATCGCCTACCGCGCCACAGAGGTCGTCAAAGTCAGGATGTTAGCAGGTGATTAGCAATGGAGTGCTGGTGTAGTAGATGTGCATTGTGATGAGGCCAGGGCTCTCCACCAGATCGTAGAGGCAGTCAGGGCCGTAAGGCAGGATTTGATCCTGAAAAGTACGAAATACTGGTTAACTTTACCCTGATGAATCTTGATTAGGTCAGAATACAGTTTCTATATTTCTTAAGGCTTACAATATACGCATTTATATATTTTTTTGGATTATTTTTGTAAGTACTAATGTTTTCTCGTGTGAGCAAAATAAAAGATTTTCTTTCTTAATTTTTTCTTTACCTCGATGTATGATTATGATGGTAAGTTATTATTGAAAAATTAAAACCAGCCAAATACTCTGCTACCTGCTGCTGGATAGGCCTCCCCAGATAAACGCCTTATTGACTCTTGGGGGGAAGGGAAGTTAGACGATTCAAAACTCTAAAAACAAAGTTTCTATTTCGTATCCCTCATTTACCGAAGCTGATTTCAGAAATAAAAGAGTTGCGGATTAGAACATCTATTTAAGTTCCTGGTTACACTGTTTACACTCGACGTATTTTAAACGACGTATTTTAAACCGCCGTGTGGTGCCGGCATAGAATTTCACCACACCCACTTTTCTCTTGGGTGTCGTAAGAGGCGACTAAGGGAAACACACCGGGGGGCGGGCAGCAGCAGCGCCCTCTGCAGAACAACTCCACCGAACTACGATCCCCCACCAGCTTGCCGAGCGTGGGCAATAACCCCCAAACGATGAATAATGCCATCTATGGCGCTCATTAGGGGAGGCCTAAAGGTCGAGCAGTGTACTATTATAGGCTGGTGATGTGATGTGTATTTTAAAATGGCATTACCTTAACAAAGGCTCGGTCCGGCCTCTCGAAGAAATCCGGCGTGCCTACAGACAGGCTACCGAAGTTGTTAAATGCGCTGGTTACAAGCTTCCCTTTCATCGTCATTACGAACCAGGGCAAGAAGTTTTCATCCACGCAGGTCGTTTTCGGGGTTATATTGTACATGAAGTGTTGGCCTGGGGTAGAGCACATACTAATTAGTACAACACGACGCCATAGTTGGTTTTATCTATTACAAATTACAAAATGATTAATTTATTTTCATAAAATTATCTGAGCGTCTGGTTGAAGCGACGTGTGACCCAAGAGCTGCTCAGTATCTGGCGCACGCAGCGCATCAGCATTGCCATACAACGAGTCAATGCAGCTACCACCATTGGGTACACTTCCAACTGGTATTGATATATATTTTATATGGATCAGTTGAGCTACCTGTAGTTTGTTCGCAAAAGTCTGCATCATCTCAAGCTCAATAATTTCAATTGTAAATACTAGTTCTAATTTAGTTCATTAATTGTAATATTCTACATTTAGACATACATTAAATATAGAAAATGACTTAAGAGCTAAATATAATAGGCCTACATGTCTATCAGATTGTCTACGGCCCTACACTAGGCTCTAGACCCGTATCGTGTTCTGTTAAAGGGGTTGCAAAATTAAGAAATAAACTAAAATAAATGGCAAACTGTAAAACCCACCCATAGCAGGAAGGCAAGCCTGTTTGGTGAAGCCCTGCCTGATGATATCTTCGTCATTAGAGAGCTTCATCAGCTTTCTGTTGAAGCCGGTGACCCAGACCGCGTGCTCTTGCAGCAGACGGGACGGGTCTCGGAGTGCGAGACGCTCTTCTTTACTCTTCTTCAGGAATTCTGGAGTATAAAAAAGTTCTTTCCAAAAGTAGGCGTTAGAGATCTAATTGGACAACTTCTGTGGCGAAGCAAGTTCATGAAGCGGCAGCAAGGGAAATGAAGCGGATTCATTTCCCAGTACAATCTGCAGATTTTTAATCAGGGTGACCTCGGTGTTTTTTTTTTGTGTAGTAAAAAATACCTATTTATAGTATTTTATTGAGTATATCAGTAATCTACTCATAACTCTAGCTTGGGCTAGAGCTAAGCAATGATGCTGTTTGAATTGTTGAGCATTGTTTTTTGTTTTATCATTGCTATCTGCAGTCCCGAAGTGCTTCAGAGTATTTTAAATAAGATACATTTTTAGGACCCATAGCAGAACATGGGAGTCCTTTACTAGATATATGGTGCTGTGATGACATTTTCGACCCTTCCACCGCCTTTCCATTGGACAAAGTACTCCACTTTGACTCAAGGCTGCCTTGAGTCAAATGTATGCAATGCCAGTAATGTGCTGGCTGGCGTCAATGCAGGTGTTTAGGAACGTGGTAGATGCTAATAGCCACGGGAGACCGATGCCCAGCTGTGGGTGAAATCCAACTGCGGAAGATCACGATGAATGTCGTGCAAATAACGGTCGTTCGTTTTCTACCTGTTTTAATTTATCAGTTTAGTAATTTGTATTCTCCTACTCTTGCTTTACCATTCTTTCATATTGTACTTTGTATTGTATAGTCTTAATTTATGTCTGTGCTGTTCCTGTGTAGCTGAATAAATGTATCTTTATCTTTATCTTCTACCTGCAGAAACAAAGTACTGCTGCGTCGCGTACATTTCGATGCACTGCCTATCCACCCTGGTCCTCCACAGCTGTAACCCGCGGGTTTCCCAGCCAAATGTGTTGTTCTTGAACTGGGCTTTAGGAATCTGGAAAAGAATAAATGCAATAAAGCTGAAATGAATGACGACAATGACCTCGTGGCGAGGGTGAAGGTTCGCCTGCGATGCGAGTCGTTCGATTCTTTCCCGGCAAAAATTCTTGTACGATCTGTAGATTTCTGGATGTTATGATCGTTTTTTATGTGTTAAAGCTATTTATTTATTATACTGTGTATCAGTCACACAGTATAGTCACCCATAACACAAGCCCTGCTTCGCTTGGAGCTAGATGATGCTGTGTGTATTGCCCATTTACTTTTTATTTTATTTATTTGATCTCAACGGCTTGTTTACATAACACAGCCAAAGATTCTATCAGTAAAAAGCATTGTTTCCATAACCTTGTGTATTATTATTGTATGGTAGGTACCACAAAGTGTTTTCTACCTATCTATCCATCTGCGTATACCCTGGCTCGAACTTCATTTGGCTTCAGTTTTCTAAACTGGGCAAATGTTCGTTCAGGCCTCGTTCCTTCTATACCCAAAGTTGAAGAACTAAAATTCACAAATCCTTTTATCTACATAATCAATGACATATCATTACATAATACTAGTCACGCTCACGCATTCAATGCTGACTAATTAATAATTATACAGTATCCTTTATTTTACTTAGTAGGTATAATTGCTTTTGTCGTTTGCTGAATTTAATCTAATTATATACTTAGAGGTTATTTAAATTATAGAGGTTATTTCAGCTTGAAAAATCTCACTGCAGGGCAAAGTCCTCATCGTGCCAAATTAAATCGTTTTATGACTATAAACTTCTAGCAGCCTGCCCCGGCTTCGCACGGGTATTTAACAAAAATTTAATTTTACATACGGATTTCTAATTTTTCTGAAAATATTCTATAGCCTAGTTCATCAGAGAAAATTTAGGATTCGAATAGTGAAATAATTTTTCGGAGTATTCAATTCAAACAAACAATGAAATCTTTCCTCTTTATGTTAGTTTAAGGTATATATTTTATATGGGCCGTTGTGCCCAAATCAGAGTTATATCAGCTGAAACAGCGCTGCTAACGCTCTTATTCAGCAGACTTGTACAGCTAAGGATTCTATTGTGGACAGTTATTCAGCTTTTATACAGCACTTTTGTGTTACTTGGGTAGTTTTTAAGTATTTTACCATCCTGTACTAAACTAATGTTGCCTGGAATAAATGAATTATTATTATTATTATAATATTAGTCTAAACATATTTTAAATAATACGCTTTTAAAATACTTGTAACAATGATGCGACAAGCTGAAGACGCTATGGCGCTCGTTAGGGGAGGCCGTGCCCAGCAGTGGACTGATTAGGGCTGGTGATGATGATGTAACAATGTAGTAGAGCCTGAAACCACATACCGCAACCTGGATGCCAGCAACATAACCGATGTCATCGTAGAGAGCGCAGAGGCACTTGCCGCGGGTACAGTACATCGTCAACTGCGGCAGGTGGGGGACGGGATAGCTAGGCCGCCGGGTGATGCACCAGCCAGCCGCTTTAGCCTCGGAGGCAGTCAGGGATACGTTGTAGAAGGCTCCGAACTTAACTGGTGAAAGGAGTTTGATATCGAGTCCTGCAGGCGCATTCTGTACTACTAACTCATTTCGAACTGTAAAATCGCACTCGATTTTAACTTTTTTTAACTCTATATAAACAAGATGTTTATTTGACAAAATAGCGTTCAAATTGAGTTCAATTTGAACAGTTATTATTAGTATCACTTGAGTGAATTCGAGTTCGAATTTGAACGTTTGCAGAATGCCCTTGCAGCAAGCGCATTCTGGTGTAGGAAGTTCGATAAGACGTAGCTCACGTGTACTCACCTCTTAAGCCGGGCTCCAGAGATCCTAGAAATCAATCGAACAGATAAGTGTCCTATACCTAGTTGTTGATTTAAGATGATTGATTGCAAGGCATACTGTCCTTTGGCATTTTATTATAACACTAGCTGTACCCGCGACTTCGTCCGCGATTGTCATACATTTGTTTCAGTTACAGTTTTTCTACTATTAAATAAAAACAAAACTTCAATGTGATGTATTTGTCTTTTTACACTTTTAATGTATTTACATAAATATATTTAGGTAAATATCAAAATTTTATATAAGAGCTGTATGGATAGGATAGGAATAAAAAACTAAATCAAATATTGATCTACGTGGGACAGTACCTATACTGTGCCGCAGTTATCTTCGTCATCATTCTGTACACGACTTATAATGGAAGAAATGTAAAAACAATTTAATGTTTCTAAATGCTGTTATAATTTGAAATATAACTTAATGAAAAAACATACCTAGGTACCATAGTACTGACTTGATTTGTTTGGAAATTACGCTTGATTATTATTATCGCAAAGTAGTAATAAACAAATAAAAAAATAGTTATTTTAAATAAAATTTTACAAAACATTTAATAATTCAAACCAACTTAACAACACAAATAACAAACAATAAAATAGAAAAAGCAATCAATGACAGAAAGATAATACATAAAGCATTTGAAATTGATTGAATTTGATTTTGAAAGTTTTTTTTTAAATTTAAAATTTGAAAGTGACCGGGAGGACTGGACATGTATAGTTTAGAATTTGGACACGTCAGATGAGTAGCTCGCCCACAGGCACCGCGCGACATCACTGCAGCCGCCGCCGCCGTCTCCTCTCCTGTCTTGCTGGGGAGCGAAAGATGTTATAAAGCATACCTATTTGGAAAAATATGTACCTATTTTTTATAGAAAGTCTGCTCTAAGCTTTCTTTGCTTGACTTGACTTTTTTAAGCCCCCATGAGCCTTCTTAACTTTAACTTTCAAAGCCGCAGACGTTTTCCTCCTGCCCCGGTGTAACGGGGCAGTTAGCGCAGCAGGGCAGTAAATGCGTTATGAAAAAAATATTTACTTGCTCTTATTTACGGTTTTGGTTTCGAGACGTTCGACTGGGGCCCCTTTTCTACTGAACGAATCACATCAATATGCCTCTGGTATCGTCACATAATCACACGATACGTTTGAGTATTCTTCCAGCAGCGGAAATGTATAGATAAAGATGGAGAGCTGCGTCTCAAAAGTCGGTGCGGTGAGAGCAGCGCACGCAATATCATAAGTATTTTTGATCTAAAGGTTCTACTTGAAAATAGATCATAGATTAAGAACTTACTTGTAGAACACCCAAAAATCTAAATCAATATTTCCTTTAGACCTTACAGAACTTTTGGACACATCACCCAGTTTCAGTGTCCATACATATTTTACTGCAAAAAATAAAAACATGATTGGTTTAGTTTCTTTTTCGTGGTTCCGTTCAAATGGACACAGGACAGAATGAGGTTTCCTTCGATGAAAGAAACTACAAATTACCAGGGACTCGCGTCAAGTGTCTAATTTTAAACCATCATAATATAAAGCTGAGTTTTTTTGATCTACTAAGGGAGAAGCGTGGAACCCCGTGGAACCGTGAGAGTTATCGAAAAGTAAGGAGTTATGTGCTAAATGTTCGACGACTTAGGCTTAAAATTGTTCGTACCTACACCTTGCTGAGAGATGCAAGGTGTAGGTGCAAATAGCATCGGACGAACTATCTGTAATTTCTTTGATCTAAGGATTTTAAGTAACATTTGAACATGTTTATGAAGATTGCATGGATCATACTTACATTTTACTTCGCCTGATAATAAGTTCTACCTAATAGGTAGGTACCTATTCAGGCGAAGTAGGGTGCAAAATTAAAGAAAATAAATACATCATAGAGCGGTACTTACCTGTTGGATATTGTGTACAACACATATTCAACCATTATGACCTTCCGTAACGTTCTTGGGAGAATATTTTACAATTTATAATTAAACAATTTATAATTAAATAATAGAAGGACTTCTGCCAGTTTTTATGTCTTCATTGCTCTTCATTGATCAACTTCAACTTCTTTTTTTATGGCACCGCTTGCTTTTCGCTGCGACTCTGCCAGTGTCTGTTATGGAGTATCATAACTCTTCATTGATCAAAAAACAGAAAATAGATTGTCACTTTGACTCGTTGTCGTGGAGAAAAAGGCAAAATGTCACGCCATCGAGAAAAAAATCTTGTCTATTAACTCTTTGGACTCCTTAGTCGAAGCGCAAGAGTGAACATCAGGCTTTAGTCTAGCCGGACCCTCGGTAAAAATAAAACCTAAATAAAACATAAAATACAATAATATGTTTGATTAAATGTATCCTATGTCCTTACTCGTAGTATGAACTCAAATCGTGTCAAGTTTCATTCGAATACGTTCAGCGGTTTCGGTGTGATGCGCGGTCAAGGAACTTTACTTTCATTCCTCTCCCACGGGAACCTTACTGAGTTCCGGGATAAAATATATTAAATGTCCTTCCCCATAGTATGGACTCAGATTGTGCCAAGTTTCAATCGAATGCATTCAGTAGTTTCGGCATGATGGTTAGGTTAAGGAATTTTGCTTTCATCCCCTCTCCCAGGGGAACCTTACTGAATAGGCCTCCCCTAATGAGCGCCATAGCGCCCTGTCTTCGGCTTGTCGCATCCAGCATCTGCCAGCAGTCTTTCGCAGATCGTCATCCCACAGTTTCGGCGTAATGCAAGTATAAATAATTTTGCTTCCATCCCCTCTCCCAGGGGAACCTCACTGAATTCCAGGATAAAAAGTATCCTAAGTATGTCCTTCCTCATAGTATGAACTCAAATCGCACCAAGTTTCATTCGAATACATCAGCATACAGCAGTTTCGGCGTGATGCGCGTTTAAGAAACAGACAGACAGACAGACATGAATGAAAAAAAATACAGTTTTGTCTTCAGTATCGATAATAGACTGCTCTCCAATAAAAATTTTCAAAATATCTTCAATGTACAGAATTGGTCCTGTTACAGTTTTATTATAAGTATAGATAACTTTTTTATTTATGAACCGATTTACTTGAAACAAACACTAAATGTTAATTGAAGCTTACCATAACATATTTTTGAAAACCCCATCTAAATCGGATAAGCCGTTTCTGAGATTAGCGCGCACAAACGCACAGACAAACAGATAAACAGACAAACAGACAAAAATTCTAAAAATCATTGTTTTGGGTCCTATTAGCGTTAATAGAGGTCCCTATACAATTTTTTCTAAAATATCTTCCATGTACAGACAGGGTTCCGTTAGATTTTTATTATATGTATAGATAATAAAATCAATCAATGAGTAAATAATATAAATTCTTGCCAAGAGCTGGCAGTGCATATGCCTGACTCTACATTCTGACGAGGTCAGTAAGTCAATGACTGCGATGATGATAGCTGAAAGCGCAGCGTAGCGCTGCGTAGCGCATGTCTAGGCTATCACAGCGCTGTCAGCTCATCTAAGCTCAATCCTCGCCACCTAGCACGGGCACGCTATGATGGCATCAAGATAAGCCTACTACGGTTCAAGCTTGAAGGTCGAGTTAGACCGTACCTACTAAGCTTAGTTTGCTTGTCAAGCTTGAACCGTAGTAAGTTTATCTTGATGCCAATATAGCGTGCTCAGCCAGACAGTCATTTTGTTTTAGTGTGTCATAGTGTTTTTCCAATGTTTTACTTAAATAATTCGATATTTGAAATAAAATTCTACATTTTGATGGGTGTAATAATTATATGCATTGCGACTTTATGTTAAGTCAGTGTATTTTAGTTACCAATAAAGATTTTATTTTTAACTATGATAAGTTATTGACGTCATTGTATACCTGCCAACGAAAAAATCCTTGAGCTGAAACCAATTTAGCCTTGCTAAAAACATTCATTCTTCTCAAAAAGGTACTCGTAAATCTAATGTCTTGAAAGAAGTTTTTTATAACATAAATACGCATACAAAACCTCTTTGGTTTTTGTCTAAAATGAATTTATTAACGTTCGCTTTTCAAAATACTTAGATACTGTCGTGCTTTGCTGACAGCAAAACTAGACTGGAAAGGAAAATGCTGGCACCTCTATGATTAAGACGGAAAGGTCGACTTTGCTCAAAGAAGGATGTCAAAATAACTTCAAAATAATGACCAACCAGATTACATACTATATTGTCACAGAGCAACGCGGGCCCCCGGCCGGCGGACCGTACATTGTACTTATATATTTGTGTAATAGAAAATTACCTTGGGCTAGCGCCGCAAATCCTGAGATCGTCAAAACTGCCAGTAGCATCTTCTTGCTGGACGAACGCAAACTGAGCCGAGAAAAGTCATCACTGTAGGTACTTTAAAGATATAAATTTTCAAAATGCATTTAAATGTTAATGAGTTCACGGCTCAGGAAGTTTGAAAACCAGTATTTCTACATTTTACTTAAAAACTAGCGGTTCACCCCGGCTTCGCAAGCGTAACAAAAAAATTACACACATACACGTTACATTATTGAAGTTTTTATCAGTATGCCTTACTTTTTTGTAAATGGGCTATCTATAGCCTATGTTCATCAGGCTTAATGCAGGAAATTTGAAAGAATTTTCCAAATCGGTCCTGTAGTTTTAGTCAGAGCGTATTCAAGCCAAACAGACAATCAAATCTTTCCTATTTATAATATTTGCATAGATCAAAGTCTCTAATTGTTTAATTTCTGAAAATTGTGGCAGTTAGGTGAATTTATGGTATCGGTTGCTTTCGCTCCCACCTGATAACTGGTTAAGTGTATTTATTTTAAGAACCGTGGTAATGTTATAGGTACATACCTAAAATAGCGCTGTCGTCGTCGGTCGATTACAATAGACTAGAGTCTAATCTATTGTTTAGTCTATTTGCAGGCTGAGATGGTGAGTGGGCAAGGTGGGCAGCATAATGTTCTCTGTCCAAAGTATTTGTAACACTGGGCGCTATAGCCCGAAGTTAGGTGTGTGTCTTGTTTTGCATTGTAGGTATAATTTTTGTAATCTACTTTTAAAAATAATGTTGGCTTCTATATAAAATAAATTTAAAATTTAATATTGTACACTCGAGAGCAATGAATCCGGGTCACTCAAAGAATCCAAAAAATCTCGGAAAGTAAGAATGCTAGGTTAATGCAATAAATTGTTCTCCGACGAATCAAAATTTATGCTCTACAAGCACGATGGAAGACACAGAGTGTATAGAAGACCAGGGGAAAGATTCAAGCAAGCATGCATCGAAGAAAAAGTAGCCTACGGTGGTGGGTCTGTACTTGTGTGGGCCGGAATTTCCTCTGAAAGTCGCACAGAGCTGGTGATCATAGAAAACGGCTCTTTAACTAGCGTAAGATATGTGGAAGAAATCCTCAACGAACACGTTGGTCCATTTATGGTCAATTTGGGTGAGGATGCTATATTTATGCATGACAATGCCCGACCTCATACAGGTAGGATTGTGAATGACTACCTTCAAGAGATGAACATTACTTGTATGGAGTGGCCAGCGCGCAGCCCGGATATCAACCCGATCGAGCATGCTTGGGACGAGCTAGGGAGATGCGTAAAACAACGAAACCCTCCCCCAATCACGCTTCCTGAGCTCAAAATTGCTCTCACAGAGGAATGGGAGAATATTCCCCAAAATCGTATAAGGAACTTGGTGTACAGCATGCCAAACCGCGTAAACGCAGTAATGGAAGCACGAGGAGGTAATCCGAAGTATTGAAATTCAAGAAAATCGTCATAAAGTTCAAAAATTTCATGTTTCCTATTTTTGTTTTAAGGAGAGATCAGCAGTTTTTTTTCTTTATGTAATTTTGTGTAAATAAAATGTATGGTGACTCATATTTTTTTAACTTTCATTTAAGGAGTATTAAATTGTCTATTAAATACAATTTATTGCATTAACCTAGCATTCTTACTTTCCGAGATTTTTTGGATTCTTTGAGTGACCCGGATTCATTGCTCTCGAGTGTAGTTCATTTAAATTTTTCTTTGTATCTCAGATAGCGTAGGCCCGTGCGTGTCCTCACCTATACGGGCTATAAAGGAAGACCAGCGCTGGCTAGGTCTCCTACTGGAGCTTAGTTAGTATTACATGCTGAGATAGGGTTTTTGACAAAATGCATGTACCTACCTATCCTATAATTGTGTCTTTATAATGCCATTTAAAATTATTGCATTACATGAGATTTATTAAAGAACTAGCGGCCCGCCCCGGCTTCGCACGGGTATTAAACAAAAATTTCAGAAATTATACACACTAAAACGATGGGTTTCACAGTTTTCATACGGACGGATCTTTACTTTTTTTAACAGCATTGGGGTTTTTGACATTGACTCGACATTCCAAAACTGACACTGGCCGTAGAGAAAAAGCAAGCACCGTGCGCTATACAACCTCTTTTTCTATTCTGACGCGCCATAATAGAAAAAGAGGTTGAATATACAGCCCACGGTTCAATTATTGAATTTTTCATGCGGATCCCTAACTTTTTTGAAAATATTATATAGCCTATGTTCATTACGGAAAATTAAGGATTCTAATGGTGAAAGAATTTTTTAACTCGGTCCAGTAGTTTCGGAGCCTATTCAATTCAAACAAACAAACAAACAAACATACAAACAAACAAACAATCAAATCTTTCCTCTTTATAATATTAGTATAGAATAGATATTTATCGGGTATTTATCGCGTACCTTTTGTTTAATTAATATTCTTTAATATGTCAACAAATCGTGAAAGTTTAAAAAGTTTTATTACATGAGATTATTTTGATCGACTACTTTTCAATACTGCAAACTGTAATATTGTTCACCGTTTGTAACTTTGAATCAAATCAAATCAATCAGTTTGTTGTAATCGAGCAAAAATTTACTAATATGAGTTATCTGATACTTGACTGACTTTGATATAGTTAATATAATATCTTATCTTTGACATTGACGTTAATTTCTGTCGTGGATCGTCTCCATTCCGCCAGACAGTTTTTAGTATTTTTAGAACTGGCGTTCGTAGTATTGGCAACCGATCGTTTATGCTCAGTTTCCTCAGATGGCCCCTTCAATAGGAATGGGAGATTTTAGCGTAATTGCACCGCTGGACACTGACCATTAATACTTATTCGTGTAGCAATAATCTAACCCTAACCCAAGTTAAGCTATAGGCATTCTAAGTAACAAATGAACGATATGGGCCTAACTTAAATATGGGCCAAAACATTCCCGTAAGAAGGGGAATTTTAACGTTTCGTCTTATTCTTATCTTATTAGTCTTATTCAAGCATTTATTTAATACATGTAAATAGGAGCAAAACTTTGCTTTATTTTATCTAAAAAATCTATTTATAGGCAATATTTTCACTATTTTAAATAATATTAAGCTTCAAAGGTTTCAAAGTGAAAACTGCACCCAAATGACTCTACTCACTTACCTTATTGCACGGGCGGCGTGTACAGACGATGATCTTAAAATAAAACAAAGTATATCTAAAAGATACCACAATATAAATTAATTATCGGCAGACTGTGTCAATACTAACTGTCTAGATGAATGCTTTGTACAATATAGTCGATTAAATATCAAAGTCAAACTCAAAACCAAGACTATGTTACGTTTATCGCTTTCTAACCTTGGGGTTAGATGATGCTGTGAGAATTGTCCTACATTATTATTTCCTTGTCCTACATTTATTTATTTTTATGTATTTAAAGACAAATTAACTGATGACGGGTTTTCTAATACATTAATCTAGGACTTAAAAAGAAATAGAATAGGTATTTTTATTTACCTTAATAAAATTAACTATACACAGTAACACCTAAAAACTTTTAACATTGCTATTTCACAAAATAGCAATGCTTTAAGTTAGCAAACTATTATGAATAAGGGAGTACCACAATCTGATTGATATTTATCGGAACCGATATTATCTTAATCCCTTACTCATAATGGTCTCCTAACTCAAAGCATTGCTAATTCACTCTGTGGTCTTCTATTACCATACGAGTAAGTCAGAATGCGAAATTAACACCATAGATAGATAGATAGAAAATACTTAATAACCACACAAAGAAAGAGAACATTACAAACAGACATGCTTTCAGTAGAGGAAGTATAAAGGGCGGCCTTATCGCTATGAGCGATATCCTCATGAACGAATAGTCTTTCTATTTAAGTGACACTGAAATATACGAATAAAAATAAAATAGACGAATACTTCCAATACTATATAGAAACTGTTTAAAGTTAGCAAACCATTATGAATAAGGGATATTCTCCGTTGAGATTGGCCGCTGTAACTTCAAACTCAGGAGGACACCATCTATTAAGGTTCAAAAGATACAGACTAAAATGAAACAAAGTGAAACTTTTAAATCTTTAATAACTACCCTGAAATTATTTTCTCAATGTGATCCCCGATCTGATTGGCGTAGCGGTGTCCACTGAGCGCGAGCCTGTCCAGGATCGGGGCGGGGTCCACGGAGTCACCAGTTCTGGAAAGAGAATATTATTTTAAAAGGGTTGTTTTTGGGAGTTGTAGGAATCGCGGGATGGGACTCTTCCCGGGATGCTGATATAAAAGTCGGTACAAAAGCAGAAAAACTCTTTCACCATTAGAATGCTATATTTTCCGTGATGACCGTAGGCTACAGAATATTTTCAAAACTGTTAGGGTTCAAAAATTCAATTCTTGTTATATACCCGCGCGAAGCCGGGGCGAACCGCTAGTAATAAGATAAAATAGGTGACGGCGCTAATTTGGGACGGGGTAGCGCCTTAAAAGCACGAGAAGCAAACCGACAAGACTTTGCAGCAGTAATAAGTATTATGTAGTTGTTTATTAAATACTGGTAAAATTAAAACATTTATCCCCTTTTATGCACATGTACTCACTTTTATAACTTTGTCTTTCACTCCCAATAAAGTTTGCTGGAAGATATTTTTATTTGACTTGTATAGCTAAGTGCTTATCCTTAACATTTAGGGACTGGGTAGGCAACGTGATAAAATGGTCAACAGTTGAAAGCCTAAAGAAATATAGTTATTGAAATCTGAAATCTTGTAGAATTAAGCTTGCCATTATTTTACACTAGCGACCCGCTTCCGCTTCGCACGGGTACAATGCAATATATAAAAACATTCCTCTTGAATCACTCTATCTATAAAAAAAAACCGCACCAAAATCGTTGCTTAATTTCAAAGATCTAAGCATACATAGGGACAGACAACGGAAAGCGACTTTGTATTGTACTATGTAGTGATTTATGTATATGTTTTATTGTAAAATGGTGGTCTTACCTGCACATGATGTTCCACGGTTCATTGATGTAGTAGATGTGGATGGAGAGGAGGTCGTATTTGTCATTCAAGTCTAAGTAGCAGTCGGGAGCCAACGGCACGGCCAACTGAAATTCAAAAGGACCTAGCTTAGAAAAAACTCTGTTCTTAAAAAATATCTATCTATGTATATTAATATGTATATCAGTTATCTAGTACCTACCCATAACACTTAGCTTGGGGCTATACAGGGCGTCCCACAGTTATGCCACATGGAGGAAAAGTACCTTCATCATCATCATCACCAGCCTATAATAGTCCACTGCTGGACCTCTAGGCCTCCCCAAATGAGTGCCATAGATGGCATCATTTGGGGGTTATTGCCCATAATCCCTTAAATATTGTGTATAGAAAATTTTAAGAGATTTTGAATAAACACAGGTAATCGAACCCGCCAACAAGTAAAAAAAACTCACGCCTAATTTAACGACACCGATCAAAAGGCTACATCGTAAGGATATTTTTTTTCCGAGTAACATAGCATCTTAAAGGAAAAACTAAAAGTGAAATTTTCTATCTATACTAATATTATAAAGAAGAAAAATTTGATTGTTTGTGTGCTTGTTTGAGTTGAATAGGCTCCGAAACTACTGGACCGATTTGAAAAATTATTTCAACATATAGAATCCTTAATTTTCCGTGATGAACATAGGCTATAGACAATATTCAAAAATGATAGGGTTCCGTATGAAAATCTAAATTTTTGTTAAATACCCGTACAAAGCCGGGGCGGACCGCTTATTATCCAGCTTATTTTATTTGTATGTATTTATTTATTAATCTCCAGGGTTATGTTTGATGTGGCATGGCTGTGGGGCGCCCTGTATAATGATGTGTGAATCCAGCACATTTTATTAATATTTATTAATTAATCTCCAGGTCCTTACCAGCGCCACCTGCCGTCCCTTCGGCACATCCTCGAACCACTGGCGCTGGTTGGGGCTGCTCTGAGGCCGCCGCCCGAAGGTCTGGAACCCGACCCCCAGCACCTCCCCTTTGGTCGTCATCGCGAACCAGGGGCTTAAGGACTTGCAGTCGTTCAACTTCGTGAGGTTATGGTAGTAGTGAGTACCTGGTATGAGGTAAATCCATTCTTATAATCATCATCAGCCCATCTTATCAACATCTTATCATCATCAACGCATCTAAGTCCATTCTTATAACACATATTACAAATTGCAACACTTAAAAGTATTATTGTATTTATTTAGGTTCCTACCACATAATTTTTTCAAAATGCTTTTTTAAAGTGAAATTAAACCAAATCGGATTTTTTCAAAGAAGACACTTTTTCTTATTATTTGTCTAGGTATACAAATAATAATTATCCCAATAGGTAAGTATTTTCAAAAAAGCTTGTGACAGGAACCTAAATAAATACCTACTAGCATAATAGCAGCAAATAATAGCACAATAATAATAATAGATAAAATAATTGCATAAAAAATAGAACAAAATTATAGCAGATCATGGTGAAAATATACTCAAATTACAAATCATTTTGGTATTACGTTTGCCTGGGTTTATACCGGGGAATTTACGCAATGGGAAGCGAATACTATTTATTGTATTATTTTATGTTATAACAAAATTAAAAACTTTATAAACCAATTAAATACACCATTTGAACCATTTTTGACTTCTACGGACGAAGTAGTCTAGAATAAAACAAAAATAATAGGTTTTAATCGGCAAAACGCCTTGACGAAAATAGTCTAGCAATAAGTTAAGTCGCATACAGCACCTAAACTAGCGCCACCACCTACTTTATGTTATTATTCTGTTTAACAAAGGAATTTTAAAAAATCCATCGTCCAGTTTGTGATACCTATCATAAGCTTTTTTTTAATGCCTCTGTAATAGTTTTATTCTATTTAGTTTACGAAGAGATACGAAAATAGATTTTGGTGGCCACTAAGGGCAACTTCGTATCTCTTCCTAAACTAAATAGAATAAAACTATTACAGAGGCATTAAAAAAAGCTTATGATAGGTATCACAAACTGGACGATGGATTTTTTAAAATTCCTTTGTTAAACAGAATAATAACATAAAGTAGGTGGTGGCGCTAGTTTAGGTGCTGTATGCGCCTTAATATAAGTTTTCGTCGGGACAACGCCTAAGTTTCTAAGTTTCTTACCCATGTTAGGAATGCAGTTTTGTTTGACGAACAGTGCGCCCTTGAGGTCTGCTTCCCTCAGAGGAATCTTCGTCAGCACTGACTTGTTGCCTTTCGTGCTGACCCACACGCCGCCATCTTGTAATGTTGCGCCGTTCTCTTTGGTTGGGCCCGCACCGATCTTGAGTGAGTCTGCGGAAATGCATTATCTTTTAATATTTATTTACTTATATTATATACCATAATACCTATATGCATACATATGCTATACTAGCGGTCTGCCCCGGTTTTGTTCGGTTATTTAACAAAAAATTACATTATTGAAGTTTTTATACAGATCCCGAACTTTCTGAAAATATTTTTATTTACAGTAAAAACATGTATTTTTCGAGTGTAATGTATAAAATTTAATTATATTATTACCTACCCAAAATACAATCTCTGCTTGGCATGGGCCTAGCCTAGATGCCGTGAGAATTGTCGACCATTATTTATTTATTATTCTATTGTAAATGTATTTATTAAGCACCCAGGTCAGTTCATTACTTTTCTGTCATCTGCCAACCATACTACAGAAACAACGCAGTTTTGGTTTGTTAAGCGTTGCTGAGCAGCAGCAGCGCAAACGTACCAGGGGACACGTTAAGCGTTGCTGACCAGCGCAAACATACCAGGGGACACGTAGAACTGTGTAGCAGTCCAGAAGACCCTGGCGGGCTCTCCGTCGGCGGCCGGAGCTGACCACTTCACGAATTGCTTCTCAGGCTGCAGACTGGCATCTATGGACTCCTCTGGAACCTGGAAACAGAGTGGTCTTTGTATGGTGGTGTGTAGAGTTGCAATCAGAAGTGTTGAAAACTCCATTCCGGAATTTGAAAACCAAACAAACAAAAATTTTCGGGATATAAGACACCAATTTATAAACTTAATGAGGTCTAGAATATCTTATACTTTTTGAAGTATTGATTATGAGACATATTTTGGCTACGTAGTTTTTTTATTATTTTTTTATTATTATAATGGTTATGTAAAATTTTACATAGTTAAATAGAATGTTCATGTGAAATCGACCATGAAATGTTCAGCATGCTGAGCCAACCTATTTCTATTTCGGCTTAGGGACATGGATACAAAGCTACCTTTGATATTTCCACCACCCTTTTATGATACTCCATGTTATAACTGTTATTGTTTCTTTATTTTATACACCTCTTTCTCTACCTGTGTCCAATTATGTTTTCTTTTCTATTCTATCTACAAGTAATAAGGTCCTTTAGGCCTTGAGACCAGTTCGTAAGTAGGTTTCCTTAGTAAATATAACGATAGCTATTTAGGAATAGGTCTCTAATGGATTGAATACTTTCTAGAAATGTCCCCACGGCCACTCAATCGACCCTGCGCATCCCATTCAGTTAAATTAGATAAACGAGCGCCAATCGCCGCCACAATGGACTATGAGGAAGTTTTTATTTGCAGAACTTGTGGCTTGTTGTGCTCTTGGATTTTATGATGTATCTATTTACTTTCTAAGAGGTACATAAAAAGAAAGAATACGTTAATTTGTCTCACACCGATGGATACACTTTAGTAAATAAACAACCCTTAAATATTATAAAAAATATAAGTTAAGCGTCTCCAACATGTGAACAAGAAAAGGTCCTGCTCAGCATAATTCGGGCAACGGGACTCGAGCAACGCTGGTTTTCTGGCAGGATCTTGGGTGCGTGTGTCTACACGACTGATAGACCATACCCAACAAACAATTTGGCGTCAATTAGAGCTTATTTTAGACCTTAACGTGATATAAAGGTGCTATAGCAGCAGCAATAACAACTTTTGGCAACATAAGAGTGTAGTCTAACAAAATATTCCACTGTGAGCTATACAGCATAGTTTTAAGGGTAATAACAAGATGAGTTTAAAGGTTAAAGACATACAGCAGCAATTTGTAACGCTATAATACAGGCTAAGCATCTTGTTTTATAGCTGTAAGTGAATCTTACAACCATAGAATCTAAATAAGAAGTAAGCACTGACTACAACCCCCCAAAGTGCTATGCAAGCGCTAACGAACTCTTGCCAAGAACTAAAAGTTGTACAAAAGCAATAATTACTTATACAATGGTTATTATAGCACCAAATACCTAAAGAGGTACAATACTCTCTTATATTACTTAAAGTTGTAACAGTGGGAACATTTTTCGCTATCATAGAACTTCTAGTGCCTAATGTCACTTCTGTTCTGTATAGGTTTAGGTAGAGTAATAGATCTCAATACCTCTTCTGTAACCCTTATTTGTTCACTTGTTGATATCAGAGCAATGGCGAAGTGATAGTAGGTACTAGAAGTAGTCAAGCGGGAGTTTTCTGCGAAAATGTCAATCTGGGTCCCGTACATAATTTTCTAAATAATAAATCAAATTAAACACAATATTTCAATCACATTTCTTTTATTCTTTTTTACAAAGTAAATTAACTTAGTTTTTCTTTAAATGAATCATATTCAAATATATTTATTTATCACACTGAATCCTTATATTTCTCATTTAAAAACTATAAAGCAAAAAAATTATCTGATAAAGATTCATGAAATTCAGCTTATCATCAAGATTTATAGTAATAAATCAATAAAAATATAGTCAAGATCAAGAGGTTATTAATTTGTATCATATCATTCACAATCAGACCTACAGCTTGTACTAGTAGGTCTCTTTTGCAGAGGCCGCCTTCCGACTTATCAAGTCCTTTATCAACATCATCTTTCTCTTTGTTTTTTTTTTGTCAAGTTTTACACGTTTTCATATCGTTATAACAAAAAATCTAATTCGCGTTCAGCTTCTGCATAAGTTGAAATATTTCTTCTTTTTACTTGACACTTTATTCGTCGCCCATCAAGTTGTAGTAAGGTGTTTGTGGATTTTACAAGTTTTAACGCATTGCATTTAGGCCATTTTAGTACTATTATTATGTTTCCATGGATCCGATGGAGCATGCAGTGCACAGCACATATTTTCCTTTTTCTATAGTTTGTACAATTGTTGTGTACGGCATTCTGAAATTAAAATACAAGTTATTTCATGACGTCACTGAAAAGAGGAGATGAAGGAGGATGAAGGAGATGAATGAGAGGAGAGAGAAAAGATACAGTGAATAAAATATATGCATAAAATTGAATCTCCTATGCCGGCATCCTATCATAAGTACTTATAAGCCTAACACAGAAATCTATATCTGATTTCTAAATAATTGATAAATTTTAAACATAAACATAATATAAAGGACCTTTTTCTTATTTTTGAGTGGTTTTAAAGTAGCAGTATGCGTTACTTTCGCGTTACTGTAAAATAGAAGTGTAATGAATGTCACTCAAAAAGCTACGGACAGACAGTACTACGGATCCCTAAATTTGTTTGCCCACCATTTAAAGGTTGCGAATTGATCTGACTAAGGTTATAAAAACAGAAGAAACTATGATTTATATAAAGTATTTTACTTAATGCTTCATTATGTGTATTAATTACGACTAGCACGATACTTTAAACTGGAATAAACAATGTTTTATTCGATTCTTCGAAAACTTTTATGTTACTCCATATCTAATACATTGTTTATTTTCAGTAAAGAGACATTAGTCATCGGGCGCTTGAATAATTTGTTAGTAATACATATACTTAATCACAATGTACTTACGTTCGCAGTGAAAAATCAACCTCTCCTGTAGTCAATAAGTTGGAACTAAACGATTTCATTTCAGTTTCACAAACGAGGCGCCCTTTTGGAAATAAATATCTAAACATTTTACGCACACAAAACTAGAAGTAATTATTCTGTTGATAAAAAAAAGAATATCCTGATGTTAAAGTTTAAGAACCTTAATATCGCTCTTGTGGATACATTGTAGAGCTCAACGCGTTAATAATCACCTATTTGCCACCCTCAAATCACCTAAAGACATAGTGAGTGACTTTGTAGTTCTGTTGTACCCCTTAAGGAGTTAGTATTCACCTATTTGCAGCCCTCTAAGCACCCAAAGAGTTAATAAACGCTATATTAATCTATTTTACCACTAAAGGACTTAACTTCCGCTTATTTATCACGTTTTTATCTCTTGTAGTTTCAGTTTTCGCTATTATAGCTCTCTAATAGCTCTATTATACCTCTTAACCAAATCTGTAACTCTGTTGTACAGCCATTAAATAACCCAAGGCGATATAAAAGTGTGCCCAATTCGGGGGTATAGAGGAGTTATAGTGCGCTCTAACTCCAAATAGTAACACTTATTAATAACTGTAAGATCTGGTTAGCGCTCTTATACATCTAATATAGCTCTTGTCTTAGCGCCTAAGTGTTAGTTGGGTAGTTATACTCAAACAGAAAATGACATAAGACATGAATTAATAGTCCCACATCTCAGAAGCTTCAGAGGTATCATATGTGGTGACAAGATCGAAACCCTAATGCGCGAGGGACTTGAGGCGCACTTGAGCGACCTCGTTTAACCATAGATACCTACTTCAAATGACGTGTGGTGCCGGCATAGAATTGCACCACCCGAACTCTTCCCGTGGGTGTCGTAAGAGGCGACTAAGGGAAACAACAACAACCACAACCGAGGGGTGGGCAGCAGCGCCTTCTGCAGAACAACTCCACCGAACTGCGATCCCAACCCGCATACCCAGTGGGGATTATGGGTAATAGCCCCCAAAATGATAACCATCTATGGCGCTCATTAGAGGAGGCCTATGTGCAGCAGTGGACTGATATAGGCTGACGATGTGACTTCGAATGAAACGTACTCTTAGCAGGCAGCTGCTGTAGTCACTGTATTTATAGTTGTAGATTATAGTTACCTTATAAGCTATCAAATATGCACCTACCAAACAATGTTATCATAACTGTTTATTACGGAAGAGCAGAACCCTCTAATACAGGTATCTCTATACTTAAAAGAGGGTCCCAAACCCATGCTATGTATATTAGTTTAAGTTTACTTGAATATATATTTGCATTTGTATTGTACTTTTAATATATTAAATTAATTACCGCTATCTGCAGTCCAGCAATGAATCCTGCTGTATCATACAAGGGGCAGACGATGCGGCCTGGAGGACAGTACATCCTCAGCTCCTTCATGGGACCTTTGGGTCGCTCCGTGCGCTGCCAACCCTCGACTTCCACTGCTTGGATGGTCATAGGGATGATGAAGAAGTATTTCCGGTCTGCTAGCGCGTTTGACCAGCCGAATGTTACTGGAAATGTATTAATAGTATCTCATAATATGATGTTATATGTTTTGTATGTATCATCGAATACCCATAACACAAGTCAGGAATTGAACTGCATATAATTTAAAGTGTTATTTAATTTAATCAACATATTACTTAAATGGTGTTTTAAACCTTAATTTCTAATTTAAATTTTTTAAAGTACTAGTCATGTATTTTACTTATTTCTTCTCGTCTGTTTACATCTGAATTTATACAAAATATCTAAAATTGGAAACTAATTCTTAGCCTTCAGCATAAATCATGCATATAAAATTATTATTATAAACAAACACCATATTTATAAGCCTATCATCCTGCTCCACCAAGATCCACCTGATGATTGCGGTTTCGTGATGGAGTTCAAACCTGACGATGATGATGGCATTGAGCAATGAAACCTTGGTGTAGCAGCAGGCGGAAGCTTGGCAATGAATGCGTTAATTCATCAATGGGTATATCGTTTACCCGGCTTATTCCCAGAGGTCCATGATTCTATTGTTTCGTATTTCCCAAGAGATCCATGAAAAAGATTTCTTAAATTTTAAATATCCTGACAAGAGTTCCCAATAGGTCTTGACTTGACTTGACTTCTTTGATATGGCAATATGTGTCTGGTTTGCCACTTTTCTTTTCTTTTACTTTTTTTTACTTTTCTTTTCCAATAGGTCTATGAGATTTAACTAATGTACAGTCAGTGACAACAATACTAGAAGTATGTTTTGACCAGATATTCGCCTACATTACTTACTAATTAATTCTTACCTCGGAGTCCATCATATTTAATACCTGAAACAATCAAATAATAATGATTTATTTAACTGTTTGTTCTGACAGGTGCATAACAACAATTAATTAACGTTATTTACGTCATTAGATTCAAAAAAGGTACCATCGTTTTAATGTGACCCTTTTTGTGAATTTTTAATAGCTTTCTCACGTTAGTTCTCTAATTTGGTAGGTACCTAACCTTCAAACCTCTCAAAACAAATGCTTTATCTCCTTATACCTTACCAGTAAATTTTAAACTAATATTATCAAATATACAGTAAATTTTTAAACAATACCATTATAAAATAACTTTAATAGAATAAATGCGAAAGTTCGTATGTTAAGATGGATGGATGTTTGTTAGCTCTTAACGCCACAACTATGACGTATTGTATTGAACATACGATTGAACATTTACTAAGGACTAAAGGCACGCAGAGTTTCAACATTGTATTTAGTACAATAATGTATTTTTCATTACTCTTACACGAAAAGCAGGTCTGAAGTTGACTGTAGAGCGGGACGAAAGTGATACTTTTCAACCCTAGAGAGAATCGTTTTCAACCAACCAATTTTTAACTGACTGCTATGACATTTCTATTGAACCATGATAATGGTAGAATGTGAAAAATAATAGCTAAGCTAGAAAAAATAAGCGGTAGGTACATACGTGGCAATTCCTTCTTCATTTGTTTTCTCGTGTTGTAGAGTTTTGTTTACAAGGAAACAAAGTTGCTTCACGCTGTCTGTCCATTTATCTTTCGAACAGGTACGAACAGATCTTTAAAACTACACGAATGATTTTTTTTGAATTTTGATGCGGGTTTTTTTAATTAGATAGATTGATCCAAGAGGAAGATTTTTGTAACAGCAATGCACATTGCACCCGTGCGAAGCCGAACCAGTCGCTGTGATTTCATAAGACAAGAGGCTAAAGCAGTAGTAAAAATCTTTAGAACCCCACCTAGGTTGTTAGGGAGGAAAAATTTTGTGAATTTCATTTTACATAAAAATTCTATAATTATTTCTTTAGCTAAATTGCGTTTTTATTTTAACTTCCTTTTCTTCGTAATGAAAACCTCAGTGTTTACCTCGGTGAAAGTAACTTAATTAGTCCCTCGAACTATTGGCTACTATATAATAAAATCCTTATAATGATAATGCTATAATAATAATATAATAATATCCTTATTATTGATAATGATGACTTTATGTTCTACATCAAGATGTAGGTACTGAGAACCTACCTTTTTTAGTTTTTAATCTAGTTTGTTTGAAACAAATCTGTAAATCGCTAAGAATTTAATCACAATAATTATTTGAGCTATAACGAAATGGCTACAAATTTGACACTTGATTAATTATATTAAGTAAAAAAAAGTCTTACCTTCAGCAGGTTAACGTACCTACTAAAATGCGGGATTCGGTCCCGCATCTCACGATATCTTACGATTAGGGATAGGATATTTGGAGTAGGTACCGGTAGGTAGGAAATGTTTATATAACTCAGCAAGTAACACGAATAGGTAGTATCCAGTGATATTTTATTTTCTTATAAAATAGGTACCTACCTATCCAAAGAGAATTGAAATTATTTGGAAAAAGTTTGTTTTGCAAAACCGAGAATGCATCCAAAAGAACTCCACTTCCATTTAGTCTGTCTTGCGACGCTAGTGTTGCTATCGTCATTTTCCTTGACAGACGGATATTCAAAACTCGCTCGAAATTTTGTGTTTTTTGACTTGTTTTCTGCGGAATCCTATTACCTATATAAACAAATTATTATATATTTTTATATATAACAAAAAACCTACATATTTACTAATCTACCAGAGTCCAGAGGTCTAGAAAAATACAATAAAAAATGGCTTCTTAGAAATAGTTTATTTTCGAAGAGACTCAGATGACATCGAATATATTCATTAAAATTGTATTTAGTAAATAATCTTGATGTGTGTATGAATAAAATAAATTATAGTTTAAAAACCAATTAAAATTTGCATATATAATAAGTAAACGTTAACGGGACACAATCTAAATTTCAAGACTTACCTACATTTTACCACGTATTCTTGCAAATTAACTCATTTCATTTCAATTTGCACACACTTTTCGTTTTTGTAAACAAGTTTTCAAGCGGTTTTTGAATCCAGTGATAACGTTAAGCGAATTCGTGCAGGTGTTAAGTGATTCATTTCCTACACTATACAATATGACCGCTTTTTAAATTTTTGTTAACAACGGTCAAAACTAATTACAGACCGAGCACATTTTTGGCCACGGCAAGCTGGTGTTTTAATGTTTATTTATTTGAACAAAAGTTTACATTTTTAAGCTTATGGCGACTTAAATCCTAATATAAAGGTTTATCTACTTAGATTAGGAGATTTTTTTGTTTCGGGTGGTCGATTTTTTGATATTTTTCTCTTGTTTTTTTATATCGTAGCTTAGTTCGGTAACTTACTTAAATTCATTGCGTTATATTACAATCAATAAGTCGTCCTGTAACTTGGTTATTATAACTATCAGTTGCTTTATGTGGAATTTTTATATTTATTTCTTCATCAGTAATCATTAAGTTAGCTGTAAATTTCCTGAACACTAAAAAATAAGTACGTAAAACATACAAGTTGCAATGGGATTCTCATTAAGAATTCTCGTTGTAATCTTGTATCTCGTAAATCCCACCTTCATTTGGTTAAGGTTTAGGTAGGAGTACTCCTGTTTTCGCATTTGGTTGGACTCAGTAGTGGTCTATTTGTGTATGCTAGCATAGCCAGCCTAACTCCGTCCAGAAGCGCAGAATCCTCCTGGGGTCTTCACAGGCTTCGCGGAGTGTCCTCGGCAAGTTGAGGATTTCTGTTCGTTGTGCTGTTACGCCCTCGCATTCCAGGATTACGTGGGCAGCTGATTCGTCGTCACTGAGGCATCCTCTGCAGAGAGGGGTGTCTGTTGCTCCGATGATGAATAGGATAGAATAGTTATGTTTAGTGTGCAATGCCCTGTTAGTGTTCCCACCAGAATGCGTAGGTCCAGTCTATTTAGGTTTAATGCGTTTAGTTAGCTTCGGTGATGTTGATGGGAGCGCCGCTCTAGGTTGTCTACCTACATCCAAGTAGTTTTGGTACTAGGAATATTTGGTACTAGGATAATATATGATAGGAACACACATTCTGTGTAAGGCGATACTCCATATTCATTATAGTCTGCTTACTTAAAGCATTGCTCTTTCTCCTCTTCTTCTATTGATATAAGTTAGAGTGAGAAATAGCACAGCTAAACAACTGTTTTAAGTAAAGAGGTCTCTTTAAATATGTTAACAAATCACAAAAGTTTAAAAAGATTTGTCTTTCGGGAATAAAATGGGACATCTCAGGATCATTCCGTTTACAATTGCAAAAAATCTAAACTTTTAGTATACTTCACGAGTTTAGCGCATTTGATCGACATAAAATTGATCCGGTTCAAGCGCTAAACCGAGTTCAAGAGCGTTTTTTAACACAATGTAGTTAGGTAGGTAGGTACTTAGAAAATTTGAACTCGATTAAGTGGAACTTTGTTTATTTGATCGTAGTTTTGGGTGCAAGTGGTGAAATTGGACCAAAGTAGTCAACGTTGTTTACCAATTGTTTGGTAACATTACGAATTATACTCATTATAAATTATACGGTTTATATAAAGTGAGTTTTCACATTGCCAGTTACGTATCCCAATAGAATTTCTGTATTTTTTTCGATTTCAATAAATTTATTACTTACAAAGCTAAAAATAAGCTGTAAGAGTAAATAAAATTTGAAACTGCAAATTATTATAAACTAAGAGACAAGGTGTTGTTGATTTTCTGTTCAATTAAATTATTACTCCACTGGTAAAACAAGAAGTTTACCTAAACCTTACAGATCGTTACATAGTTTATGTAAATAAAACATACTACAAAACAAGTTAAAACTCGGCCTTCAGCGACTAGCTACAATGCAGCCTCTTTGTAAACATACTTTTTTGTACCACGACATGAAATCGGTTCCATAAAAGAAGGCTACATACCACCGACCGCAGCAGCCGAAACTAAGCACAAAATCACTGGCAGCATCTTCTTTTATTTTATTACTCAGTTTTGAAGAGTAAAGACTATCTCACTGGCCGTCTGTCCACTGACTAGCGAGCCTCTAGGTAGACTCTCGTCCTTATGTTTATGTCACGGGTGGAGGGTCATTCTTATTGGCTCCGTTTTTTTAACAAAGGTAAATTGAATGATAAATAACGTCAGTTACAAGAAATGTTGTAATTTTATTTAAGGAAGTTTTGATGTTTGTTGAAAGGTTTAGTGCGATCTTAGATAACCAAATAGAGCAGTAAAAAAAATGTTTTCAGTTCTTGTAGTTTTTATACGGGTAACGTGTTACTAGAGGGCAGTAGCGTGTTCATATGAATATGGACCTTATAATATTACAGGGAACTATTTGAACATGATTTTTTCAAGTTGTTGTTTTTAACCCATGGTTAGTTAAAAATATGTATAAAGAGGTCGTTATTTTGCTTTAAAAATTTGTGTTTTTAATGTTCAAACGAAGTGTTTCCCAAATCGTGCTTAATTTTTTCAAGAAACTTGAGTAAATTTTAATTCTTAGCTTTGAAGTAAATTACTTGTTGAAAATTTTTCATAATCTGATATCAGCGGAGCGGGCAGGAACTTTCCCTCAAGGTAGGGCCCGCTCATGAACTCCAATTCACACATACAATCAGTGACGTCACAGTTGTGGCAACGAGCCGGCACAGATCCGTATCAGTGATCATCACTGATCAGTGATGCCGTATTTACAAAAAAACAAATGATTTGCTTGTCCTTCATTTTGTTTTTGAAGCAGCGGCGTCCGTTGTTGTCAAAATATCGTCGTATACGATTAGACATAGACATAGACAATCACTTATTTGCTGCAGCATTTCAAAAAAGATTTAAAAACGCATTTTGTAAAAAAAATACAGATAAACATGAACATTTTACTTATAACACGAAGAAAACAATACTAAAAAATATTTTCGAAAAAGAGAGTGACTTTACTGTTTGCATTAATCCATTACCACCTCATGGCGCTGACATTCTGCCTATTAGGTATGTCCTAGATTGCCGGCAACGGCACTGTCACTGAGAGGACTGTGTCGTCACTGACACTGACAGATGTGGTATGTATCAAATAATAATTATCACGGCGCCGGTACTGTTTCGGAACTGTGTACTCACTGATATGTGTGAAGAGGCCTTATTACTGAATGAACTCTATTGTTCCTAGCTTTATTATTTAAACTGAAGCATTGTCTAGCTTGTACTTATAGACATTATCTACTTAAGATAAAGATACATTCGACGGAAATTATATATTAGAGAAACTAATCAAGAAACAAAGGTACATAACCCCTCTACAAAGTCTTACCCAGGAATCGAACCCACTGTATTGTAAAACAAATTACATTACATATTTAACTTATGCTACAAAGTCATTAGAGGAGGCCTATGTCCAGCCGTGGACTAACAAAGGCTGTGACGATGATGATGGTGATGATGGAGTCGAAAGTTTGGATAGTATGACCGTATACCTACTTAGTGCCGTCAAAACTATTGATGGGATAGGGATAAAATTTTGCATATAGATAGATTTTATAAAAGCCAAGTTTATTTGAGGAAAAGCGCGTGTAAAGTCATGTGTAGTACCTAGTAGTTCATGGTTAATTTATCTATCATGTTACATAATATATGTGCAAAGTAAAAAATTATATAATTACAATTTGGGGAATCATTAGAAGTGAGTTAGTATAAATTTATGTAAATAGGTTATAATTTATGTCTAGGTACCGCAGTTACCATAGTTCAAACAAAAAAATTATAGATGATTTCAAAAACTAATGTGGGATAGCAAGCTGGAGCGAACAGGAACTTTCGAAATCATTTATTATAAAACAAGATTCGTTAAGTGCGAGTGTAACTCGCGCGCCGAGGGTTTTGAACTTTTGTCTAAAGTACGTATATTGACGACCTCTGTGGCGCGGTGGGCTAAGGTTCGTCTAAAAATGGTAGTACATACCTACCCAAGTATATTGTAGAAACGTCGCTATGATTTAGGACTGTGCGGTGCGGTGACTTAAGATTCTTTACTAGCCAAGTAAAACCATCACAGCGAATAACGTATAGTGCCTGAACAAAGTGTCTGAGCATAAATTTATGGTTGAGAGAGTATATGAGCAGGCGCCGCCCAGGCGATCTAACTTAACAATTTGTTTTCTTGGCAGCCGGCCTGACTCCACAACTCTGCATGCAATCTAGTAGTTTTATTATAATGTAGCCTAAATGTAAAAAACTATTCGCTGCCAAAATTACAAATCATAGGTTACCAGATACCACTAGTTTTTAGATACGAGAAATTGGAAAGAAAATTATAATTAAATTATCTCAGCGTAGGGCATCAGCATTGCCATACCGCGGGGCAAGGCAATGCAGCCAGCGTCTTAGGTACACTTCCAACTGGTATTGATATGGATCAGTTGAGCCACCTGTAGTTTGTTAGCAACAGTCTGCAGTTAGCTCAATTGTTTCAATTGCAAAATACTAGCTCTAATTTTGTTAGATAATTTGTATTTTCTTAGTAAGTAAAGGTTTTTTTGCCAACCATAGAAATTGGTTGTTTATTGAACTTAGGATGGATAACGTAAGTTTATGTAAAAAAACAACATAATTTTAACAAATATAAGAAAGTTCCCTAATGCAGGCCAACTATTTCACCCATGCTACGCAATATGCTACGACTTGGCAATGCACTACATCGTAGAAAGATGCGATATCAACGTAGCAAGCTGCTACTCCGTAGACATGCTACGACAGCGCAGCGTAGTAATAAACTCTACCTCTACGCCGTAGATATCGTATGCTACGACAGTGGTGTAGCAATCTTGTAGTCCAACGTAGTAGCAACGATGACGCTACAAGATTTTGACCATGTGATAGTGGCGTTGAATTAATTGTAGCAAAAACCAAGCAAACAGCACTAAAAATGTCGCTGTCCTTTTTATTATCATGGTAACGGGAGAGAAGAGAAAAACTTATTACAGGCACCAGTCTCTCCAAACGCAGGTCGTGTCATGTATTATATTGAAGATATCTAGATGATAAAAAGATTGGACGAGTTTTGCTCCAACTCCAAAACTATCAACCTAACAAGATAAAGGTTTCGTTCGCTTCTTTACTTTACCTTTAAAAGATTAAAGTAAACAAAGAATTAAAGTGATTACTGTGAGACCGGAATTGGTCCATTGTTTTTTGAGTTTGAGGAGGTCCAAAGGACGATAAAATCAGTTGATTAAACCAATTTGGTCTCATACGAAAGGTACAGAAATTTTCAGGTTACAGGTACTTGAGTAAATTACAGAATAGTTATTATATTTTTTCTTAAGTCTGTACAGAGTACAGTTTACTGAGTAACACAACCATATATGATTGTGTTACAACAACAACATCAGCCTATAATAGTCCACTGCTGGACATAGGCCTCCCCTAATGAGCGCCATAGATGGCATCATTATTTGGGGGTTATTGCCCATAATCCCCACGCTGGGCATGCGGTTTGGGGATCGCAGTTCGGTGTAGTTGTTCTGCAGAGAGCGCTGTTGCCCGCCCCCCGCTGTGTTTCCCTTAGTAGCCTCTTACGACACCCACGGGAAGAGTTGGGGTGGTGAAATTCTATGCCGGCACCACACGGCATATTATCTCAACAATAAATTGTTGAGATAATATTAAATTTTCTAGAGATTACCCCGAGTGCGAGGGCCTACGCACTAGATTAACAAAAATCTTATCATTTACTTTAACAGTTTAGTAAACAAACTTCTAATAACATTAGACTAACTTTTATTTCTCAAACAGAATTGGTACATAATATGTTTTGTAAGATCGCGTAACCCGCATAATAATGCAGGCGTCAATGTCAGTTGAATCAGCTGGCGGACCCAGTGCCTCAAGGTGTTATCATGGTTCCATTGAAAGGTGTGATGTCATGACAACATGGTGATTAGATAATAATATATGGTATTTGCTAATTAACTCTCACAAACTACAATGAACAATTTCTATTTTCAGGGTCAGAACTTGTATTATTTAATTTCTGATGGTAGGATCATACTAAACTGTCTACAAAGCAACTAGTATTTACACTTATATTTATTCATTAATATTTATTTATTTTATTATGTTTACAAAAGAAAATCTATGACAAATACAGTAGATGCCGATGATTTAAGAGGTTGGTCAATCAAGCCACTCTGTCGTGGCTTGATTGATGTAGTTACCGAAAATAGTACTAATAATAATATATTATTAAGTTTTATGAAAATCCTTCCCCATAGAATACAATACAATACAAATACTCTTCATTGGACACCAATATATCAATTATATCACTTTATTTACCAGTATTACTACTATGTAATTTGTGACGAATGGTTCCCCCTGCGCCGACGTGATATGTTCTAATATGTATATCCCCACCCATAACAAAAGCTCTGCTTAGCTTAGGGCTAGGTGATGCTGTGTGGATTGTCCAGGAATATTTTATTTTTATTATTTTTATTATACCTGTAGTTGGCCTACTGCCTAGACGCACTATGACTATGGCGCACTACACTGTTCGTAATCGATACTATCTTGTACACCTCCGTGCTTATTGATACCCAAGTCGAACCTCTTAGATCCGTAAGAAAGGTTAATCCTAACCTTTGGAACGAAATTCAAATTAGAGGGGTTCAATACGCTTTCCTAGCGCGTTATTAATAAAGCGATAAGCTGTTTGGTATGAAAACTACTAAAGTTTATATATGTGAAATTCGTGTTACGGAAATATCGATGGAAAAATCTGGAATGCTAATCAAATAATTCTAAGCTTTCTAATAAACCTACTGATAGTACTGAATAAAAAGTAAATTGGAGTCGTGTGTTACTCCAATTCTCAAAACTCCCATTTCATATTTCCAATTATTACATTTATAAAATATTTTGTATTGAAAAAAAAAACTTTGATAGGGTGATGAATATGAATATTGAATAGAAAAAAGTATAATATTATCTTTATTTTTTTCTAATTATCTGTCAACAAAGGACAGGAGCTTGGTAAAATAAAAATAAATTTTAAGAAAGAAATTTGTGAAAAAACAGTAAAACAATATCATTGTTTTTTACCCTACCTAAATAATAAACAATAAAGGTAATAAAATGTTTTATTGTTAGTTGAGAATGTGCATAATTTTACTTTAATATATATTTTTTTACCTATTTAATAAGATATTAGATAGCCTCAGGTTTCGAACGAATTTTTGGGATAAAAAGTGATGTTAAATACCCGTGCGACGCCGGGGCGAACCGCTAGTTTATTAATAATATTGCACACTCATAAGATCCAGTAAGCCGCTTAAGGTCATCCGTTTTTCATAGGTTTGTATTTTCCCAAATATGAGCCATGTGAGCTTAATTTTACAAATAAATAACTGTCGTTGGCATTGTTATAGGTCGTTATTTGCGGCAAATTATGTTTCATTGAAGAAAACACTTGATTTAATTAGAAATAACGTGGTAATTTTAGTCCATTTTTGTTACTGTGTGGGTTAACACCGATAGTGTCGTACGAGAATGTCATGAACTTAGGAGTGTTGGCGGCGACGACAACGTCATCTGTGAGAAACATAACGAATCAACTCATAATACCATAGCTGCTTACCATTCCTAAACTTTGATTTTGTTCGTTCAAGCATGTAGAACGTAGATATTTCGTCTTTTATTGTTGTCATGTGGCTGTCTGTTCTTTCAATGACTATCGTTTTTGTATTCCGTTGTCATTGACTTGTTATGATTTTTGAAAAACGAAGCAAAACTATTTACTAAAACAATCAACTTCCCAAAATAAACGATGGAGCCCCGGAGGAGGAAAATTCTAATAAATAATAAATTTTAATTGTCGTTAGTTGGAATGGAACCAAAAACTTCGAAAAATAAGTACAAAAAATGATTTTTGTAGTGTTTTTCGAAGTTTTTTTGTCCGGTGACCATACTGTAATGTATGCCCGTTTAAAGCTAGTCTAGCTAATAATAATTCTAAATAATTATTGGGTGGTATCCAATATTTAAAATTACCTATCAATCCTTTTTTCGACAACTAGGTATACTAGATAACATGATACTTATTTATTGACATCACTCTGCAACACAGTATGTTGCTGGTTCAATTCCCGCCGCTCGACAAAACCTCTGATCTTCAAGAAGTAATGAATGAATTTTTGTAATGAATCATTATTTACCAGATCCAGGATCAACTGCCTGTATTTTACCAGTCGGTACCTAATTGTGCTCAAAAGTCCGCAATAAACAACATTGCATTGAAATTAAAGTGCAGAGAAAATCAATAACACCTAATTTCTTATTTGATAATAATTACTAGCACACTTCTCTTTGTTTTTGTGTGATAGGGGCCGGTCAAACAAGATCCTTCGTTTGAGTACGCAGAAATTCCATCAACGATTTATGACAATCGAATCAATTAGAAAGGCTTGCTAAACAAACATGAATTTATTTATACCAATACTTGCTACTTCAGATTCTTATATAAAATATGCGATCAGGATAATTTTGATAAATCACAACGTCACAACAGGCAGATTTTGCATAAATGCAAACAACAAGTGAACATATTTTTTGTGCGAAAGCCTGCAAATTTGCAGGCTTTCGCACAAAAAATATGTTCACTGACAAGAAACAAATAGGAAAATGTACTTAGATAAAATAGAGTTATTTGCACCCAGGTACAGGCAGGTGGCGTATCGTGGCCAAAAGTTCACATTATAATCTTTGCTTGTGTGAGTGATTTGGTCCGGCGATTTTGCTCTTCCCAAATACAAGTTCTATAAATGTTTTCAACGCTTGAAACATTTATTGGTATATGAAAAACAACGTACCATTTGCGGCAAATGTATCACTTTTAAATAATATCCATAATTTAATAAGAAAACAATAAAAAAACCACAAATTGAAAGTCAGCGCCATCTATTAGCGAAGCTATACCTAAACAAGGAGAACGTTCCACCTTAAACGTGTAAATTAACAGAACCGAAAGACAGTTCTCTGCATTAGATATTATTTAATAATAAGGGATTATTTAATAATAAGGGATAATAAGGGATTCCTTGCCACCTATCCCTAACCGGATTAAACTTTTTATTCCCACGCAGGTGAGGGACATTTACCTGAATACTAAGTTGCCATGCGTCAATAATCGGCCCCGATGACTCGGCACCTCCGGGAATGAACCCGCGACCTCGGGCGCCGGAACAAGCTGAGAGCTGTTGGAAATGTTGCGAAATGTGCCGAGTGATGTGATTCGGGGTTTTTCTAAGCTTAGTTTATAGTTTGGATTTTACTTAGCGTTACCTACATTGTGTAGGTACTGGGTTTTTACGAAGATATCCGATTTTTTTTTATGGTGAAACAGAATTCACAGCCCTTATACATTACCTATACTTAGTATGATTTAATACAAAACTTCGGCCAAAAGAAGGATTTATATTAATAAATAATGATTTTTAAACAGACAGTCGAATGAATTAATTTTTGTTCCTTGTTTTGCAAGGAAAAATCCTATTCTCGAACGAAACACAATTTTTGCTTTTTTTTTAGTTATGTACTTGCGGTTTCGTATGCGGCCGAAGGGTATAAAAATACTAGCGACCCGCTCCGGCTTCGCAAGGATGCAATGCTGAAACAAAAATATAATTTATGTATTTGTATCTCATAAAAAAATATACGTACCAGTCACATCGGAAATTAGGGAGTAAAAATACTTTCAGCTATCACTGTCATTATCATGTTTATTTTCTTAACTTTTGTGCAGCGCCATCCAAAGCCTAAATAAAGATAGCATTGAATAGCCCATAGTGTAGGTATAAAATACAAAATACAATCGCGCCAGCTTTAAATAACCTAGTTATCTCTTGCGTAGCTCTTTTGTTTTCCACGATAACCATTCACCAACAAAAACAAAAGAAATACTGAATTTAACGATAACGTAAAAACGTACAAATTACATATTAAGCTAAGGCCAACCAATAAATATATATTTAGATAGGGACTCCGCTCTATCATGTGGCATATAGGTACGTAGGTAGTTGTAGATACCTAATAATAATATTTTATAGCGGAAAGATTTTATTGCTTCTATTATTATTAAGTATTGAATAGAGTCATAAATTACTAAAGCTATTGGAAAACATTCTTTCTCCATTATAATCCTACATCATCCCTGGTGAACATACGCTATACAATTATAAAAAAAAAGCGTCCGTATGAAAATTGCGAGCATTTTTTTTCTTTTTCCTAAATACACCTGCGAAGCCGGGGCGGACTGCTATTAAATAATAAATAATGATTTACCATTCTCTATCAAAAGTCCTAAAAACAATTGTGTGCACAATATTTATTATGATGTCATTGGCCAAGCGTGAGTGCGCTCTATTACGTAGGCCGTAGGTTGATACCTATGTACCTAATGTTATAGCAGATAGGTAGACACCTAATGGAACTACTACAATCCTATCCAGACTGGATCGAAGTCAGACCCTAGGTTTTATGAGGTGGACGACTGGCTTTATTTTATTTAGTTTTTATTACTTTAGGCTGCGATTTCCTAAAATTTGCCTTATGCGAAAGTTTAAAAGCGCGAAATCGCTAAAAACAGGTCAATTGGATACAAAGGGGTAAACAACGAATATTACAATAAAATAACTAAATTAGAACTCGTATTTACAATTGAAACAGTTGATCTACAGCAGGCAGACTATTGTGAACAAACTACAGGTAGCTCAACTGACCCATGTCAATACCAGTTGGAAGCCAAGCCATTTTTAATTATCAGGTTTTCTAATTATCTGTCATGGTAAGCTGCATTGCTGTATGGCTGGCTCGTTGTATGGCAATGCTGATGCGCTGCGCCAGATACTAACCAGCTCTCGGATCTCACATGTTTTTAAAACATTCTAGATTTCCTTATGGAATTAGCATTTAGTAATATAATGTATAATGTTGACCTAGGTAAATATTGATAGTGAAGATAAAAATGTTTACTTTCACTTCTTCACTACACTTTCTAGAGGTATAATCGAAAATCATTTTTTTTTTGTAAACAAATAATTTTATAAGATTGGACGGAAGATTGTTGAATTCCGAAACAAGTAAAATATATTTTACATTATTCGATAATTCTACAATCAGAATTTGTGTTGTTTCTTTCAGAATAAAACAAATAGAACTAGTATTACAATATTTTTTATCTATTTCCTAAAGATTAAGTTACCAGAAGGCAGAGTGCCCAGAATGCGGGCTGGATGGCGATGCTTAATGTTGTCCGAAATAAAAGCCAATATTCCGAATTCCGATCACCTGTGGACAATCTCTTTCTATCTTCTCTAATAATCGCCGTTTTTATCATCATATATACCTACTGCTATAATTTCTATTCCATATATATTTTAATATGTATTCTATCTATCCAACTGGCTAAATACCAGTGCCCATCTATCAACTTGTAAACATTATATCGTTTTCGCGAATTAGCAAAATGTGTTGTCATTTGTCTATAGACACTGTTCCAAATGTCGTAGCTTTAGGTCTTGCCGATTTAACTGTTTACGGCCTTTTTATTGCAAAAATGGTGAGAATTGCTTTTTATTAAATGAAGGAGCGTTTTGTTCAAATAAGTTCTAATATTAAGTGAAATAAATGTCAATACTTAACTTTAATGGCAAACGACTTCGCTGTTAAATCTTTATGTGTAATTAACGTTATTTTTATTTATCACGAGCTCCAAATTCAAAACAAAGCAGTAGAGGTAGAGCATGTTTTGCTTAGATAATAAAAAACCCATTAAATAACAATTGACTTTGAGCTAATACAGGGCACTAACCGTTTTGCGCACACTTGGGGTGCCTTGCTAAAAACAACAGTAGGTACGTACGTACTCGGTTTTGGTTCAAACATATTTTTTATTTAGCTTGGCTTGGGTAACTAGCTAGATGATGCTGTTATCTACGTACTTACCTACTTTTGTTTACTATGAATTATCAAATAAATGAACGGCATGGCACTGATTCTTAGGAAGATGGATCGGCCTTTAGTTTGGGATTCCACATTATCTACATGTGGAATCCCTAGCACCTTTTCAGCAACAGCAGCAACATCAGTGGAGTCTCTCAAACGGCGAAAATACGCTAATATTGACGACTAATATTTGAGCCGTTTGGGGGTAGAAACCCTAGGTCTTAGGGTTCCTGCCTCACAGGCAATAAATAAATAAACAATGCTGGACAATCCACACACCATCACCTAGCCCCAAGTTAAGCAGAGCTTGTGTTATGGGTGCTAGATGACTGATATACATAATACAAATATTAATATATAGATATTTTTTTATTACCTATATATAGAAAACGACCAGTACACCCTGAACTATCTGCAGATTGTACAAACATTTGTCCCGAGGCGGGAATCGAACCCGCACCTCCCGCGTCGCAGCAGACCTTCGGCCACCGCGCCACAGAGGTTGTCAATATACATATAATGACCTTACAAAGCTATCTATAAAGTCCACAGGAATGGTGGCTTTTATTTCAATCAACAGATTCAGATTCAATACTTTATTTCTTTAGGCTTACAAAATAAGCACTTAGACAACATATACAGTTAATTATTATAAGAAAGAAATAAATATGTTATTGATTTCTCTTCACTTCAATTTTTTTGTCCAACAAATAAACATCGCCATTCAATATGGCAATGCTGCCAGCATTCAGGCACTCTGCTATCTGTTGACGGATTGTATTTTAAGGAAAATGATATCAATATATTATACCGTATTTTATAAAAAATTGTAGTGATTGTTTTATTCAGTTAAGTTTTGTTATTTTCTTTTGTATAAGTAAACGATTTTAAATTAAAAAATATATTTATAATAATTATTTATTTATCCAGACCAAGCCGCGTACAAAAGTTAGTTAAACAGCAATGAAGTAGCTCTGGTTCACTGCCTCAAGGAAATTGCAACAATCGATTATCAGAACGTAAACGTAATTTGTCGAATACTCGTATTATACGAGTGCGGTTTGATATCCGCGAACAAACCCGGTCAGCTGTGAGTTGGTTCACGCTTCGCGGGTTCCGTAGGTCGTGGATTGTATTCATTTCATTTAATGGATGATTTTGCCGAATGGGTGCTTACTGTTTGAAATTGGGCATGATTGGATTACTCGTTAATATAATCAAGAGAATAGATACCTCTGAATATATTTGGCCACCCTATGTAGGGATAATCAGGGATAGTGCAATAAAGTTTTCAATAAATAAATAAAGACCACAACACATCGTCAGCCTATATCAGTCCACAGCTGGATAGATAAAAAAAGACCATTGGGTAGGACGTACTATTGAAGAAGGGAGATAAAAAAAAATCATCTCTTAAAAAAAAAATATGGTGATGATACCGTGGGTGAAACCAGTATATAATGTCGGATACAATATGTAAGGAGAGAAAGAAGAGGACGTCATAGTTATTTGATAATATTTTACTCAAATTGTTATTTTTGATTGTAATTAGTTAAATTATTAATTAGTTTTTATAGTATGTTGTTATTTTTTTAAATAATGTTTCAAAAGTATATATACCTACCATATTTTATATAAAACTTTGATATTTAGTGCCTATAGCTAATATATTATTACAATGTTGTGTCCGCCTGTTATTACATAGTGTAAGTATATATAAGAACCTTAATTAAGTGATTATGTATAAGAATCTGTTATACATAAACTGTTGGCGTTGGTAAAAAATAAATTAATAATTGCATAGTTTCTAAATCGGCCTAAAAAGTCCTAAATCAATATCAAACTACTTATTATAACATAAAAACCCATGCGCACTCGCTCGCAGGAGCTAGTAACATAATAAAGCTATTTTCTGCTCCCCGAGCTAATCGCTCACTCACTTGGCTACAAACACTCATCTGCATTGACAGTGACAGATGCTCTCGCAACGGTCCTTGCCCCACTGGATCACAAGTTCCAATCGAGAGTCCCGATATCAATCAGATATATTGGGATTGGGATATAATCGATCACAATCACTCGCAGGGGGTTCTCGATTTAGGGATAATTTAAAGCAAAAAATAATCTTCAACATAAACATTATGACCTCTAAAAACCTAAAAACTTACCCAAAGCGTCCAAAGTAGCCATAGCATAATTACACCTTGCCCTAATATTAAGCGATGAAGTATTACAAAAATGCAAAAATATTTATTTAATTTGTGGAGATTACAGTAAAAGATGAGAGCCGTTTTTGAAAGTATTAAATTAAATGCATGAGGTCGTCACTGCCTCAAAAACATGATTCGAATTCAAGAATGAAAATATTTACTATTTCGCGCAAAATCTTCTTTGATCAAAAAAAAAATTTTACTACCTACTTTGTTCTTTTTTTTTATAAATTAATACCTTCAGGCGCACGAAAGTTATTTTTATTTTAAAACAGTTAGAGATTATCAAACTTTGGAACAAGGATAAAGCGAAAGCATAAGGATTTCGAAAACCTAAAAACCTATCACAGATAGAATAGGCAAAAATAGCAAGAAGAAGGTTCAATAGCCAGAGAAACGCGCCTACTCCCAATGTTTTCTACCCCTGCGTTCGTACTAGGAACAAACGGGAAATAAAATTCCCGATTGTTACTACTAAGATCAGTTACGCTCTACTAAATAATTTAAACTCTGTGCCTCTATAGACTGGAAGGTACAAGTCATTTCCGTTATCTTTACCGGCTAATATAAATTAATAGGGCCCCATTAGGGCCCCTTATCCGTTGATTTTCATTGAATAGTCGAAAATTGAGGCCCAAGGCTATTAGCACAGGAAATATTAGCAATTTCCAATCCGTAGTCAGCGGCGTTCTTCACAGAAAAGGGAAAATGATTTCGGTTAGTTTGTAACTATTGATTGGTTGAATATCTATTACTACCTCAGCTCTCAGATACGCGACAACTTTGAAAAGTTCGGAGCTTTTGCGGAGAGAAAATATTTTATGTGAGGCGCAAAAACTATGTATTTTTTTAACTTTTTTTTGGCTATTTACAACCATTGCTTTGGTGTGGTGTTTTCTATTTATGATAAAAATATAAATCCATGCAGTACTGTACTTAATGTTTTAGATAGGTACATATCAGGTATCAAGCTACTACCCATAAAGCAAACTCTGCTTAGTTTGGGGCTAGATTATGCTTTGTGAATTGTCCAACATAAGGGTTATCCTAGCAATAAAAAAATATCCTATTCCATTCCATTCTATCCTGTATTTATGGCAAAAATTTTAACAACCAATACAATAGGTCGAATCACACAAGTAATAAAAAACATATTTCAAAAGTTGTATTTATGTATAATGACACGAGTGAAGTATGAAACACTTCTATCTTTCTTAGCTAATCCTCGAAACTTCACTGCACGTCACAATAGTTCATCTACGTGACGTCACGGCACAAGTGGTCATCGACCCCGCCGGAGACACTTTCTTAGCTGAATAGTCTCTTTCAAAGAGTTCGTTCGAACTATCTATTCAGTCTGCGACTTTAGAAATTAAACTAAACTAGATACCGAGGGGATTTTATATTCCCTTCATGTTTTAAAAGATTTTCATTTGAGATAGGAGGATTTAGTTTGATGAGTGCTTACCCTTTGTATAGGTACTTATAAAGGGTATATTTATATAAAGGGTAAGCATAAGCACTCATCTTTTGTTTACATTGGGTAAGCGGAGGCATAAAGCCCAGTTGCAGATTATAATATTTATTATATTGATTTTTTTAAATGGCAACAAGCCTTTATTAACAAATAAAATTACAATGATCTAACTAAATAAAAACTAGTATTTACAATTGAAATATTTATTTTAATTAGTTATATAATTGTAATTTTTTTTTTGTAAAGGCTCTTTACCCTCTCAACCCTCAATTTTTCTTTGAATTTGGTATGTAATTTCAGAAGAATTATAACAAACAAACTACCCAGTTTGTTGACCTTTGGCTTATTCGTATTCACACTATATAATTTCATTTCATAATTTTATTTTACACTAATAATTTAATTTGGATAAGAAATACGAAATTTTGAATAGATAACGTTATTACAAAATATATATTAATATATTAGGTACCTACCTATGTCTATTGAAAAATTACTCAAGCTAAATGTTTAACATAAAAACTAATAAATAAACTAAAAACTATTCATAGTACATCACGATAAAAAATATAATAGTCGGTCTTATCGCCTTTGTTTCTTTTCTTCTGAGAGTTGCACCATCAAGTTTCTTATAAATAAGGTCCAGTATCAAATTAGCACCTTTTCTGATGTAATTGAATGTAAAAATGCTTAGATATTGAGACGCAATAAAAATTAATCTTTATAGCTATGAGAGAAAGGGAGGCCGTCATAAATATTATAAAAGGGAAATCCAATAAAATTGAAATTATTCGCCTTTCGGAAAGGAATTTGATGTTAGAGCGTGTTTACATTGGGTAAGCGGAGGAGTAAAGCTCAGTTACAGATAATTGAATACAGTTGATCGTATTATGAAAGCTTTTCCACGAATCTATCTTTGTTTATTTTTTTGTACATGTAATTATTACGGAATAATGCCAAACCGAAAAATAGAATAGAGTAGGTATACTTTATTGCACAAGATTTGCTTTTACCTACAAATCTTGTGTCTATGTACCTATGTACCTACAAATCTAGAATTATTCTAGATGGCATTCAAAAATAATGAACCATTAAAGACTTAAAACTTGAAATTAATAAATACGTATAAAAACTGGTTTTGATGTCATGCGGTGCGTTTGATAACACGTTCCAGCCAATCCTGTAGAATGCTGCTGAGGCTACCTCGTTACTGCTTTTCAGAAATGTTCGCGAATATGTTCGCTGAGGGCCGATTACGCGGAAGCGAGTTTTAATTATGAACAGAGTGAGTAGTAGAATCATTCTCAAACGAATAACAAGAGATGTATGATTTACCCAAGATATCGACATCTCAGCTCAAAGAATTGGCAGTGGCTCGGTCATATTTCGCAAAGAACCGTAACCGGCTGGGGTAAACGTGCTCCTAAGTGGAGACCGCGACAGTAAACGTAGTGTAGGACGCCCTCCTGCCAGGTGGGAAGACGATCTGTGAAAGACTGCTGGCAGATGCAGGATGCGACAAGCTGAAGACAGTGCGCTATGACGCTCATTAGGGGAGGCCTAAGAATCGAGGCCATAAGAAACCCAAAAGAGACATAGTAATAATTTATCGATTAAACATAAAATAAAAATTACAAAAACCCCTTATTATCTATACTAATATTATAAAGAGGAAAGATTTGATTGTTTGTATGTTTGTTTGTTTGTTTGAATTGAATAGGCTCTCAAACTACTGGACCAATTTGAAAAATTCTTTCACCATTAGAATCTTAAGTTTTCCGTGATGAACATAGGCTATATAATATTTTCAAAAAAGTTAGGGATCCACATGAAAAATTCAATAATTGAACCGTGCGCTGTATATTCAACCTATTTTTGTGTCTCTTTCGCGTCATAATAGAAAAAGAGGTTGAATATAGCGCACGGTGCTTGCTTTTTCTCTACGGCCAGTGTCAGTCATGGAGTGTCGAGTCAATGTCAAAAACTTCAATGCTGTTAAAAAAAGTAAGGGATCCGTATGAAAACTGTGAAACCCATCGTGTATAATTTCTGAAAATTTTGTTTTATTCCCGTGCGAAGCCGGGGCGAACAGCTAGTTTATAACAAAGTTCTTTGGACCTCGCTCAGCGAACACCAAAACATATGTCACGTATACGTCATACGTCACGAATATGTAGACGAGAGATGGATGCCTCGCGTCAGAGGCGCTCTATTCAAAATGCTCTTCGATTTATAACTTACTAGCGGCCCGCCCCGGCTTCGCACGGGTATTAAACAAAACTTTCATAAATTATACACACTAAAACGACGGTTTCACAGTTTTGATACGGATCTTTACTTTTTTAACAGCATAGCATTCTCATAGCATTGGGGTTTTTGACATTGACTCAACATTCCAAAACTGACACTGGCCGTAGAGAAAAAGCAAGCACCGTGCGCTATACAACCTCTTTTTGTATTCTGACGCGCCATAATAGAAAAAGAGGTTGAATATACAGCCCACGGTTCAATTATTGAATTTTTCATGCGGATCCCTAACATTTTTGAAAATATTGTATAGCCTATGTTCATCACGGAAAATTTAGGATTCTAATGGTGAAAGAATTTTTCAAATCGGTCCAGTAGTTTCGGAGCCTATTCAATTCAAACAAACAAACAAACAAACATACAAACAATCAAATCTTTCCTCTTTATAATATTAGTATAGACTTATGCCTACATCTTAGCTGAGGAGGGAATAGATTAGGGAAATATCGCAATATCTGTTATTAGACGTAGTCGTCAGTTTACAAATAGCGCTTTGTTTGTATAATGAAAGTCAGGTAGCACTCCCTGCTCATTCATCGTATTTAATATACTCGTAGTATGAGTTAGCTATTTGGATCAACTAAGATTAAGCTGATTCACAGATAATAAATCAATATTTTGTAAAAATAAACATCAATTTAAATACAATATGTACGAAATTTTGACGGCCTCTGTGGCGCGGTGGCCGAAAGTTCGTCAGCGACGCGCGACGCAGGAGGTTACAAGCTCCCGTCTCTGATAATTATTCCCGAACGTTCGCTGTGTAACGTAAAATAACGCCCCGTAACGCCGCTATCCATTACGCGTTGCGTAACCAAAAACAGTAGGAATTACGCAACTCAATAGGCCTGAGCGAGTAGACATAACTTTTTCATAAGTATTTTGGGATTACTAATAAACAAGACAAAAAATTATCTAAGCCTCTCGTCGAAGGGACGTGTGACCCGCCAGCTGGCCGTATCAAGCGTATCAGCATTGCCATACAGCGAGGCAAAATGCAGCCAGCATCTTGGGGACACGTGTTGATATGGATCAGTTTAGCTCGTTAGCAACAGTTTGCAGGTAGCTTGTAATTTTTATAAAGGTATATTACCACAAAATAAATTACATAACATCATAACGACCACCGTTTCAACCAATGTTGCCTTAAAACCTACCCTGCACGGGATTAGGTTCGATTCGTGCGTCGTCTTTTGGAGTAAACAACCAAATGAGTGCCGATTCGTGCGTTCTGCTAGGCAGCGTAAAAAGTACCTAAACCTTTTGGTTCGATTCGTGCCTCGAGTATGTATTAATATCTTGAACAAGTAAAACCATCGATATAGATAAATAAAACAGAAGTGATAAACGCTTAAAATTTTTAAATCACATTCACTACCTATCTGGTTAGTCTGGTTAGCCGTAGCTACCTGCGTTGCACTGATAAGCTGGCTGGCCGCCGCCACTCGTCAAACAGCTATGAAACAAAAGGGATTAGTAGGGTTGTTTCACTCACACTCTCCGTACTTGCAAAATTTTTGTTTGGCCTAATTAGTCATTTGCAAAACAAGGATGGAAGAGATGAGACGTCTCTTTACTCTCGAAATTATATCTGCATTATGGCGGATTCCGGGCCTAGCACAATGACTACGCAATCATTAAATCAAGTTACTGTTTTCACGACCGAGCGAAATAAAGAGTGTATAATTGTGGACAATTACAAATACCATTTTAAAATTGAAAATAAAGATGGAACAAAGAGGTGGACCTGTGTTGATCTCATGTGTAGTGGTTCTATTACAACAACTAGTGCTTATACAATTGTGAGACAACGAAAACACACGCGCAGCTGTGAAATTGACCCGTGCCTCATAGAAATTGAGAAGAAATTACAACAATGCAAGCGATTTTCTACTGATTTCGGATCTACATCGAAAATATTTGAGGAATTTTATTTTTTACTATAATTTATTTACTAATCTTTAGTTACAATTACAATCTTAGCTTAAAGACAAATAACTACTAAGACTGATTACTGTTAAACTCGTTGATTGTTGATAATTAGTTGTAAAAAGCTGATTTAAAAATTTTATTCAGTAAATGTTTGTAATCTAAAGAATAACATTAGATAAAAAAATACTGTGATAAGAATAAAAACAATGTCAAGAGTAACTTTTTCAATATTTTGGTGTTTTTTATTATTTTAACTGATATCTACTTAATACGTTCTCTGACACAACGACATTTCAAGTCCTTTCGGTGATTATGTGAGGTGACACAACGTCATATCACGTCCTTTTTACTTCCGATGCTAATGGTCAGAACGAGTAGCCACGTTTGATTTTAATACAAATATGGGAATTTCGTTCTCTGTGTCACATCATATCAAAATATCAAGCGTTTACTGTCACTTGGGACGGTTCAAATATGAGCCTAAGCATAGAGTGGAAAATAGCTTACCTACGGGTTGCTCCTGCGACACAACGTGATTACACGTCGCATCCCCCCGTACACTGCCATACACCTCGGTCTAGCTGTGTCACAGGAGAGGGACGCGCGTGTGTTTCGCGCGTATTTTGCGTGGCAACAAGTGTTTTTTGTGAATTTTGCGGACAAATCTCGTCGTCTCAATCGTTTGAACCTTTCAACTGAAGGATTTGATAATATCTTGCGAATTAGCTGTTGGTTTCTCAAGAATTTCGTGTAAAGATAGGTTAGTTTACACGTAGAGTAGAGGCAAACGGCACAGGAATAAGACTGTAGTAGGCGTACCGGTTGCAAAATCACTAGTCAACAATCAAATCTAAAGACACAGAATTACAAAAACAAGATAGGGTGTTTTATTTCTGAGTGACTAAGGCTCGTAATATGAAATCTGCTCAGTCATCGATCTATGCTTGAGTAAAGCTTTTCTATGGCATAAACGATACTCAAGCATTGGTCTATACAATTTTCACCAAAAACACTTGCTTTTTAGATGGACGAGTTTGAGAAGCGATTACAAAAATTATTTGATGAAGCTTCATCGGGTAAAACTACTCAGAACCCGTACAGTGACAATGACGGCTTAACACGTTCTGTCGTGTAATAGTATAATTTCATGAGGAATAACAACAGAACGTGTAAAGAAGTCGTTCACTATTGTATGGGAAAATTGCGTGTCAATCTAAGCAGTCCGAGAAAGCGGCTTGCTCGCGCGAACGTGTTAAATACAAAGGACAGGTACAGAATTTTGATATCAATATTTCCTTCAAATTAAGCTTAAATAGCTTAATAGTAAGCGCCATCGCATTTTCATCACATTTTATCCATAGGTATATATTTAAAATAAACATTTTATTTAGTTATTTATTTGAGTAAAGATTTATACCGCCGCCGTTCAGCATCTACGTTCAAAGGAGCTAATGTTCTAAATGATTATTTCTTGGTTTATATCTTCAGTTGACTTAGAAAGCTTTAAATCGCAGTAAAAATGATATTCTAATTGTAATTCAGTCTGAAACCGAACATATAATTTCACCAAGAAATTCTAAAGTTTTGTGAAATTACAAAGTTTTTGGGAATTTTCAGACTTATCCTAAAGTAGGAAAGTATTCACATAATTCGAATTCAGAACCACAAAGGGTTTTAATTTTAATTAAAACTGTTTTTCGTGCTTTAACGACCTCTATGGCACGGCGAGTGACTTAGAAAGTTGCGGGTTTGAATCCCGCCTTGGGACAAATGTTTGTACGATCTACATTTTTTACTTCCGGGTATGCTGGGTATTTTCTATGTATAATAAAAAATATATATCTTTAAAATGTTATTTTATTTTTATAACAGTTATCTACTAGCATCCATAAAAAAAGCTCTGCTTAGCATGGGGCTAGAAAGAAATGAAGAAAACGAAGACTGTAGGCAGATGCTGACTGCAGTAGGGTAGGCCTATGTCCAGCAGCAAAGATATATTAGTACCAAAATAATCTGTTATATAAGATAACTTTACTACTTATAAGTAGGTATTTTCAATTAGGTATAGAAGTTTTTTTTGTGACATAAATATGTACGAGTAGGTATCTTGTGAAATTGCACATTTACCTTCGCTGAACATAACGTAAATCAAGTTTGGCCTTTTCACGCCGATTTGTTTGTTTTCGAATTTAATCGCAAAACCTCCGCCTAACCCTAATGTTTCCCATAAATAAGCTGTTCAGAAGCTGGATGCGCTTTGAGTTTACGAGCTGCTGTCGTCTTGACGTCTTACTCAAGTTTGCATAATTTACCGTGCACTCTGCGAGACTGCTTTAGATTTTTAATTCGGACGTTCCGCTACTTAGACATAACTTTGAGATGTGCTATGCAAAGATGTTAGGCTTGGTTGATGATGCAGCAATCAAGTCAGAATGATGTAACTACGGGCTTGATGTATCATCATCATCACTGGTTAACCATCATCATAATCATCGGCCTTTGTTATTCCACTGTTGGACATAGACCTCCCATAATCAGCAACATAGTAAATTAACAACACAAAGTGAGTACTTTAAACTTTACTAACACCTCAAATAACAATGAAATTATAGAAAAACCAGAATTTTATTTACAATTGAGCTATGGTAAGACTGTTGCAAAAAATCTGCAGGCCATATCAAACCATTCTGAAGCTTTCCCAAGACGCTGCCTGCATTGGTTCGCTGTATGGCAATGCTGATACTGGCGTAAGATACTTCAAACTTGTTGGATGGATGGATGTTTGTCATGCTGAACCTACAGAACCGATAATACAAGACTTGACAGGAGATAGATCGTCCTCGGACGAATCACCTGGTGTAGGGCTGACTCTGAACAGATCGCAGCCCGACTATGCTTTACCGAACACAACACCCCGCCAGGAATGTAAGTCGTCTGCAGACTATTCCGACCTTGAATAACAAATAGGTTACTTTGTTTCCCTTCAATCTACTCCCATGGGATAGGCTTCAAGTTTTCCAGAATACATAGAATAGGTACTTAGCAGAGAATATTTTAAAAAAGTTCCATTTTGTGGACGAACATGTCATAACTTGACTCATCAAATATTTTTACCAGGTAAAATATCATTGGTTCATATTTAAAGATAATATTGGTTAGGTACCTAAACCTGTTTTTTTATATCTTAGCTTCAAACCAGATCTAGAAGAAGGTATGAATCAAATTGTTTTTGGTATGTAAGTGGTATTGGGTATTAAGGTACTTGATTCAGAAATTGGAATCTGCAACTGATCTCAAAGTACCATGAAGTCATTAGTTGTGCCTCCCAAAGCTCTGCCAAATTAGAAACTCTTCATGAGATAATTGAGCGATTTTCTCCAGCATTCCATTAGGAATATCAGCTTACTCTGTAAAATAAGGCTTATTTTCAGAGCGCTTCGTTCGTTACCCAATAAATCATAGCGCGGTACAGCAGCGATTTATTAAGCTTTTTGTTTGGTTTCCATTATAACAGCGGATGAAGGAAATTGAACCGCTTTGAACTTTTCCTTTAGCGCCAGAACCGGTTGTTTCACTTTCATCGCACCATTGACCAAACTAAGTTCAGATCTCGATGACTCAGAAACAGAATTAATTTTTTTGGTGCTTTCTCTGCACCTGGCTGTAGCCGAAAGGGGCACGTATCACGGATACGAACACTTTCTATGGAGGGAAATGGGAGCAGTGTTTTGCATGGCCTTGATTCGGGCGGAGCGTTGAGTCGCGCCAGTGTTGCCCACACGTCCGAGGTAGAACCACGCGCCGTAACCAGCGGACCGCGAGTGCGAGTGTAGTGTTCTGTGATACATACCGTGGATTTATAAACGCAAATCTGGAGCTGCAAAGGATTTTTTTGAGGTTTGTGTCCTATTCTATAATTTTTGTATTTTTTACTATTGTGTTTGTTTCTAGAATGAGTGGTGGAAAAGTTTTTTCTTTAGCGGAATGCTGTTGCATTCGCTAGTTGCTGATGCGGCGCGCGCAAAAATGTGAAAGTATTTGACGTGTGTTCAGGCGAGGCATGCTGAGATGGATGCTTATCGCGATGGACACGGTATTCAATATTCATCAATTATTTACTTGGGAGGTAATAATTTTATGATGGCAATATAATTAAAGAATTCTATAAGCAGTAATTTGATGAAGCCGGACGCGTATAACCGCATCAGAACAGCAAATTGCAAAATCTCTGCAGATTCATGTGGTCAAGGGACTACCATGGCAATTTTGACTTTCGGTCCATCAGTAGGTACTTTTTTATTCTAGTTGATTCAATTAGTTTTACTATAACAAAGGAAATTACAAAAAAAAACAGAATCAAATCAGAATTAGTAATAACAATTGAAACAATTGAGCTAATTGTAGATTGTCGCAAACAACTGATCCATATCAATATCATCCCCAGGATCATAAGTTTCTTAAGTTAAGTTTCAAAAAGATTCCACGTTGCGGTTTCCCATAATTGCGGATATTTCACATAGTTCTAATGATCTGCAATATTAGCGAAAGATTTTCACATAATACCTGCTTAGATTCAAATTTGCCTATATTTGGGGTTTAAGGACGCTGTGAGAAAATTCCAAAATACCTATTTATTGAAATTCTGTTATATTTTGACCACTATTATAAATTCCATAAATAGTCCCCATCGGATACCCCATGACATCACGGCATTATCTAATTCTTGTAACATTTATTAAATCGGACAATCGAATTCTTTCCCTTCCAGTAAAATACCACATAAAATACAATACGGGCATTGTTCTTAAAAGATTGATTTTTTTTACAAGAACTAAAAATCAGCTTCGAATTCCATTACATTTTCAATGTTTAAAGAAACATTTTGCGGAACATATAAAATATGAAATTATGATCTAAACTTTAACTAAAAACTACGGTGAAAAGGGAAACTTGAGTAGTTACTAAATGTCGGAATGTACGACTACTTATTAGGTACAACCAATAATCTTTCTGGAATAACATCTGAATATATGTATCTGGAAAAAATAATAAATATCAGGGACCACCGGAGATTATTTTCAATCCAAAAGAAATCGTCATAATCGATTGAATTGGCGATAAAAAAACATAGCCAAACATAAATCCTCTTTTTTGGGAGTCGAAAGAAAATATGAAATAAATTCAGGCGAACATAATCAAGATTTCCATCACTTATAAACACTTCTGTAATATTAGGGCTTGGGTCACGCTAACTTAGCTGAGTTAAGTTTATACTAAGTACATCAAGCGATTTTTCGGATAAAATATTTTGGAATTAAATTTAATCAAGCAAGTAGGTAAAAGTTACTAATCCAGCTAGATTTAAACATTGGAATTTGATCGCTAATGAAACGGGTTACGGTTTATCATTAATTTAACATTATGGCCGCACTTATTTTATAACCAACAATAACTTGTAGCACGCTACTGTTTTACAAGCAATTAAAATGAACAATAAATCACTCGATATATAATTATTAATTTTATAGTTTAAACATTGATGGATGAATTTTATTAGTGTTGTATCTATAAAGTTAGAAAATGAGAATTAGAATTAGGTACAAAAAGTTAAAAAAGTTTAGGTTGATACGATCTAAATAGAAATAAGTTAGGGAATTCCATTAAATCCTAGAAATTGAAAAACGGCAAATTTTGTAAGCATGTGAAAGATTGTTTGTGTCCGAAACATCGCAAAAACTACTTAACTACTTAACTAAACTACTACTACTTTAGTATGTATTAATCTACATCTGGAATTATATAAAGATTATTTTATACCGCGCGCAAAGCTGCGGCCCGAGTTACAACTTTACTAAGTCGTACCTTAGATCCAAAAAATTAAGGTATAATGATTTTAAACATGGCAACTATAGGTACCTTGATAATAATTTTCTAACCGTCGATTTTTTGTCAGAATTTGCTCTTGTTAATAAGTTCCTTCCTGAAATACTTATAATTTTATTTAATTCGACGCCGCCGTAGCGTGAATTTCGGAGTTTTGTGTTGTAGGTTGTTTCGAGTAGGTCTCATTGTCAGCCTATATTAGTCCACTGCTGGACATAAGCCTCCCCTAATGATGATGATTCCCCAAAGATGGCATTTTTCATCATTTGGGTTTTATTGCGCGGGTCTCTATGTTACCTATGTCTCAAATCCCTTTCACGGGCATTCCTTTGTCTCCCTTTGTCGACGGAAACCTTTGCGTCGCCAAGTTATTTGACTTATGTAAAATACAATAGCATAACATCTAAAACTGTGGTCTGTTTGACCTAGTTGAGTTATCCATATTCTAAACAATGCAATAGATGCAAACGAATTTACATCACCATTTCAGACTTTGAACAGGATTGGATAAACTTAGTGTTTCCGCTTTAGGTGATGGCGAAGACCAAAGAATGTTCCAAAGATTTTCGAATAGTCGGGTAGGTAATGTGGGTTCAAGTTCCGCTTAAATCTAAAATTTTTGAGATATTATTTAATCCCATAATATAAATTCTTTCCGATGATGAAAATTCCTCGATTTCGGTGACTAAATTGGATGAAAAAGTTCATATTACTTGCCCGATAGATGTTAATACGCGTTCGATCTTCATACATAAGTGTAAAATTTCTGACAGATTTATTCAATAGATTTTGAGCTAGAATGTCAGAAAGAAAATTAGTATAAAAAAGCCAATAGAAAGTAGTTATTCACACATCTCATCTGTGATCATGACTACATAGTAAAATCAAAGTCGCTTCCCGTTGTCTATCCCTATGTTAGGTCAGTAAAACTACGCGTTTCTGAAAAAAAAAACGCGAAAAAACGTTTCTTCGCGTCTCCGCTTCGGACATCTCCGTATATCCCCGCCATAACGAAGTCTGGATATAATTCTATGAGCCGGATATTTATTTCCATCTAAACCTGATTATTAATTTGGTCCTTTGTGGTCCTTCGAGCCGGATATTACCTTGTTTCATAACAACGTATCTTATTATGTTGCTTAGAGGATTATAACGGTCGATGGTCACATTGTGTAATTAAGACTTTATATTTTTGTTTGGATGGTCTGTAAGGTATTTGTTGATATGGGCCCTAGAATAAGTTTTTAACCATTCATAACTGTTCTTATGTTGGGTGTTCGTTCAACCCAATATAATTTTCCCTTTTCAACCCTAAACTGAAAATCTATGTGGCTGGGTATTTTAAACCGGTAAAAGGTTTGTCTTTTCAAGTTTTCCATTGTTGTTTAATGTGTTCTAAATAGGTGTATGTACTTATGCTTACCTATACTTAATTACTCAATAGTTAAATGCAATGGTACAGAATCAAGTGTGAATCGATTCGCCCTAGCATTGATTATATCGCATTTGATTATATTTGGTGGGAAAAGTTAACAAACATTCATATTTGTAATATAAGTGTAATGAAAGTACCTAATCTTACAGACAAACAATTCCAGCTCTACCTCAGGGGGAACTTTCAGGGGGAAAAACCAAGAACAATCTCGCCTGTTTCTCAAATAGATCCACATGTCCCTAAGAGACATTCCAAAGGATGCCAAACGACGTTACCCTTGTATAGAAACTCGAGGGATTTGTGAAAGGACTTGTAAAAGCTACCTACGTCTTCATCTTTTCTTGCGAGAACATGGTAGGTAAGATTATTTTTATTTACGAGGAAAATACAATATTCGTATTTAAATATGTACAGAACCATGATTGTTATGATGACGTCACCTGTAGAAACATCGAGACGAGATAGAAAGAAAGAAATGTAGAGTAAGAAAAAAATATACTATTTTTAGCTTCAGTCACATAATATATGTATTCTAGAACTTCGTGATAATTCTTTGACTACACCGTCTACCAAGGTGTGATTATGGTCACTCGAAGGTATATTCACTATAAAATATATAATATTAATAATAATATACAAAACCTATTACCCAATTTAAATATTTTATAATGTTGTTATAAAATATGAGGTAAATCCTAAATTAAGTCCTAACATTTTCAAAGGTTCAACTTATAGAAGCTATTAAAATTGTTATTTCTTCAAGTAGATTATTGTAAAAGATTTGTATCTGTAAAACACAAGCTTCCTTACAAAGTAACCCTTTTAGTGAGGCGTGATGTAGCCCTTAAATTGCGAGGGAGGAAGGAAAGCCGATCGGAGGAAAGCAATTTAGGGCTCCAAAGCACGCCAGCCGGATTGGTTTTTAGGTAAAACGCCGTGAGTAACAGCTCTATATTACATTTCAGTACAGCTGCAAGATTGCAGCTCGTTCTTTCACAATCAGCACAAGCTGCAAATTTCGCAGAATTTACAAATTGTGTGCCGCAAAAAAAAAACAAATATTGTCAGTATAAAAATAAAAAGAGACTTCCATACAAACATCTAGTTTTTTTGGCTGTTTGGAACATAGTTATTTATGTGGTAAGGAACCCGAATGCGAGTCGACTTGGACTTGGTCGGTTTTAATATTTAGGTGTGGAGATTTAACAACCAAATAATATAAGTGGATTTTATTTTCATATAGAGTAAAATACCGCGCATTATTCTATACGTAAACTCAGCAGCAATCCACGTTTTGAGGAACGCAATACACGATTTATAAGTGCCGAATAAATATTTGATGCCTAGAGCGGAATACTTCCAACTTCAACATCAACATCACCAGCCTATAATAGTCCACTGCTGGACATAGGCCTCCCCTAATGAGCGCCATAGATGGCATCATTATTTGGGGGTTATTGCCCATAATCCCCACGCTTCCAACTTACTTAGCTGTTTTACCTTCACTGTAGCTGGGTTTCGATTTCATTTCAAGTACACTCCAATTTTGTCGGAAATTGAGCCTTCCAATTAGTTGAGTGCATTTATGTAGGCCTAGCCCTAAGTTTTGGTACGTGCAAAATGGCTATAAAATTACCACCGTTTAACGACTTCACTGCCGGTAATGCAACCCGCTGGATATATAGATAGACATGTACGTCGTGGGCTAAAAAAGTGTTAACAATAAATGAGTGGTCGGTGTCTGTGGAAAAAAATAAGAAAACTTTACCAAAAACGGTAATAGTATAAAAAAAATATACTCAAGAAGAGTTTAACCATAATCAACAATGCCATAATGGCGAAAAAACGATCATCGTCCGTTTTGAAAGTACAAAATTCTATATTTCCTTTGATACAATAGATGTACCTACTGTACAATTAGCTTCCTAATATAATACAGGGTAAAACCTTTATTAGCAAAGATTATAATAAAATAAACCAAACTTGAACTAGTATTTATTTATAACTGAGCTAACTGCAGACTGTTGCAAACAAACTACAGGTAGCACAACTGTGGGTAATTTATGCTACCTGTAGTTTAGTCTCAGCTTCCTTAACCTTTGCCGATACCTAGACCACATGAAACCTCTTTCTAGCAGTGTGACCTGTAAATCTATACTAATCTACCTATACTAATATTATAAAGAGGAAAGATTTGATTGTTTGTTTGTTTGTATGTTTGTTTGTTTGTTTGTTTGTTTGAATTGAATAGGCTCCGAAACTACTGAACCGATTTGAAAAATTCTTTCACCATTAGAATCCTAAATTTTCCGTGATGAACATAGGCTATATAATATTTTCAAAAAAGTTAGAGATCCGCATGAAAAATTCAATAATTGAACCGTGCGCTGTATATTCAACCTCTTTTTCTATTATGGCGCGTCAGAATAGAAAAAGAGGTTGAATAGGTGCTTGCTTTTTTTCTACGGCCAGTGTCAGTTATGGAGTGTCAAGTCAATGTCAAACACCCCATGCTGTTAAAAAAAGTAAGGGATCCGTATGAAAACTTTGAAATCCATCGTTTTAGTGTGTATAATTTCTGAAATTTTTGTTTAATACCCGTGCGAAGCCGGGGCGGTCCGCTAGTAAGTTATAAACACGAGACATCAGAATAAATCCTTACGAGGAATTATCAGTTTGTATGCGAAGTGAAAGAAATGAAAGAAATAGAAAATTTTATTTGTAACTCAAGAGTACATGAACGTGAACAATTATTGTAGTGTAAGAGAGACAAAGAATATCTTGCTTGAGTCACAAATCCCTGTCTCAGCATGTGTTGATCGCGCTAGCAACCAACGCTGGTCATCCGACAGGGCCGCTTGGTGACGTCACGGCACACAACTTTACAAAAGATTAACACACATTGTCAGTGCTGCTTTTAATCCCAGCTTTACTTCACCATCAAGACCTTCCCTTTGCCAGCTGTAGAGGGCACTTAACTTATATTCAAACGATTCCACGTGATTTCCCGTTTTAACAAGGCCTTTGAAAATGTTTAAATGCATATTGCGTCTAGTAAACTTTACATATTCAAAAAAATTACATTCAATTGGCGAATAACATTGCACCGTACCAACACCTCGGGGTGGTGCGGGTTTGTGTCTCGCTTTGAGTAAAGTATTGCAGTTATTTATTGCTGACTTCTGCACAGGACTGTTATGTTGAGGCACAAGAAAGTGGTAAGGAGGATGTAACATTGTACAAAATCTGTCTGCAAATGCAAATGGATTTACAAAATAATGTTAAAAATTATTACATTGATTGACTGTGGACAAAAATGTATGGAACTTGGTCCAAGAGCATACTAATGAGATTTGTGGGAAATGAAAGGGGATTGTCGTATGATTCAGGCAAAAGTCTATTAATTTCTGTCCTGGGGTTTTTTATTTACGTCAAAAAATTTGATTTCAGATATCTCACTTTATTTTCAAAAATTTATTTCTTGGGGCTTACAAAATAAGCACTTCCACTAGTGTAAGTGAAAAATTCTGTAGACTTACATAATAAATTAAAGCACGTAGAACAACATTCGGAGGAGAGTTACCCAGATAATTTATTCCGGGTTTGAACTTTACCACACACAAAGTATAATACAAAGTCGCTTCCCGCGCTGTCTGTCCCTATACGTTTAGGTCTTTAAAACTATGCAATGGATTTAAGTGTTTTTTAATATATAGATTGATTCAAGAAGGTTTTAATATATATCATGCATGCAGTCCTTTAGAAAAGCAGTTTCCTTACCAGTTTTTAAAGCTCGTTCAAGGAGTTTTTCCTGTTATATTGGTACTTACTATATTTACGAATCTTGTAGTATATAGACATGTGCGCCGACGTTGAAATAGTCGGCGGCGGACGCCCGTTTGAAATCGGCGGCGGCGGCGTGATTTCGGCGTGAAATCGGCGTGATAGTATTTGTTTAGAATCTGTTATTATTAATTTAAAAATGCTTGCATACTGTTATAATTTATTATGCTTTCTTATGTTAAACATAAATTAGGTAGTTTAAAACATCTAGCGTTCCTCCAGTAGGTTCAGGCCCCCAAACTTTAATTAGGTACCTATGTAAAATAAGGAACATATTTTGGATAGGTAGGTAGGTACATACCTAGAGCCCTCACCAGATATATGGTGTCGCGCCAACTTTGGCTCAGTGGATAAACAACATGCTCAAAAACAGAGCGATACAAGTGACAATCAATAAAACCACCAGAGGTATAGTTGTCAGGGGTTGCCCCCAAGGCGGCGTCTTACCGCCCCTTTTATGAAACATAGTTGTTGAAGAGCTAATCCACGACCTCAACGGACGCGGACTGGTCACAATAGGATATGCGGATGAACGTGCGATCTTGGCGACAGGCTGTTTCGAAAACATCACAGTAGGATATGCGGATGAACTCGCGATCTTGGCGATCGGCTGTTTCGAAAACACACTACGCGAACTGATGAAACTTGCCTTCAAAACCATCTAAGCATGGTGTACCGACCATGAACTCTCAGTTAATCCAACCATAACGGAACTAATAATGTTCACAAACAAGCGACATCTGGGAAACATTAAACTCCCTAAATTATACAACACAGAGATCAAGCTAAAAACAGAAGTCAAGTAACTAGGAGTCATACTAGATAGCGAACTGCTGTGGAACAAACATCTTGACAACAAACTTCAACGTGCGACGTCAACCCTCTACCAGCAATCTGCTGCATTAGCAGAATGCTTGGCAAAACCTCGGGGATCTCACCAAAAATAACCATGTGGCTCTACACTGCTATAATTAGACCAACATTAACCTACGGAGCGATAGTCTGGTGGACAAGAACGGAGTAAAGCGCCGTGATAACGAGACTACAGCGGTTCCAAAGAATGGCCTGCTCAGCCATAACAGGCTGCATGAGACCATTCCCGGCGCTGCCCTAGATTATCATTCTAGACCTCGCACCATTAGATCTTTACATACAACAAGAGGCTACAATGTCAGCCCTAACACTACAAAACATAGGTCTCTGGGCAATCACAAGCAGTCCACACGCCCAGATCATGGACAGGGCTATAAATTATTAACCCCTCATAGCTGCCCCATGTGATAGAATACCCAGCAAACCAATGCTAAACAAGCACTACCAAATACAACTATACGAGCATCAGAAAGATGAATCTGGTACACAAAGTCAGTCAGATCTATACAGATGGCTCTAAAACGGACACAGGCACAGGCGCCGGGGTCCACTCATTGGACCTAAACATTAACATATCAGTAACACTAGGAAGGCACAGCTCTATATTTCAATGCGAATGTGTAGCAATAACTCAGGCGGCCACAGCTGTACAAAAGAGAGGAATATGACCAATGTGTTCGCATTCTCTCCGATAGTGCTGCCATACTCAAAGCCTTGGAGGGGAGTAGCTGCAACTCCAAGTTAGTGTACGAATGCCATCTGGTATAAGAAATAAACAAACAACAAGATTACCCTTCAATGGATAAAAGGACATAGCGGATCGCTAGGAAATGACGCTGATGAACTGGCACGGCGAGGATCGGAAAATACCACAGAAGATCCACTGCCTTTCCTCCCCTTGCCATTTTCATTACTCCAAACATGGATTAGGCTCAAAACTAGAATGATGCATAATGAACGATGGACACGCCCACGCAAGTCAAACTAGAGAGGCGCTGACATCAATATCAAAGAATCTAACTATACGTTTATTGAACCTAAATCAACCTGCGTATTCTGGTAGGAACACTAACAGGGAATTGCTTACTGAACAAACACCTATTCACCATCGGAGCGACAGACAGTCCTCTCTCCAGAGGATGCCTCAGTGGCGACGAATCAGCTGCCCACGTTGTCCAGGAATGCGAGGGAGTAGCAGCAACACGAACAGAAATGCTCAACTTGCCGAGGTCACTCCGCGAAGCCTGTGAAGATCCCAGGAAGATTCTGCGCTTAAAGACGAAGTTAGGCTGGCTCTGCTAGCAGTCACACCACGCATAATGGACCAAAACTGAGTCCATATGCGAAAATAGGAGTACTTCTACCTAAACCTAAGCTATCGTACTAGCGTATATGACGTCATTTGGTACTTATAAACTTTACCTATTCCGATCCCTGGTAATAATAATCAATAAAATGACGGGGTTTTCAAAGCGTCTAAAAGGTAACGTGTCACGCCGAATTCACGCCGATTGGCTGATCGGCGGCGGCGGCGTGAAAAATTTGCCGGCGGCGGCGGCGGGTCGGCGCGGCGCACACGTCTAGTAGTATATTATTAACATTTTTCTGTGTACTTACATATTAGTTGCTTTTTAGTATTCATGGTATGATAATATGTATATATATTTTAAATTATCTTTGCTACACCTCTTGCATGAAGAGATCGCTTCTAAGCAATAAGGCCACCCATTGTACTTTGTATTGCACCCGTGCAAAGCCGGGGCGGGTCGCTAGATAAAATAGATAGGATACCTAGTCTATAGAAAACTCGATGGCATTATTCACCAAATGATGAATAATGCCATCTATGGCACTCATTTGGGGAGGCCTAGAGGTCCAGCAGTGGACTATTATAGGCTGATGATGATAGAAAACTCGCATCACGAAACAAAACCGCAGGCATAAACTAGTAATGCATGTAGTATCCGGTGATACAGTTTCATGTAGTTTCTGAGAGCTTAGATTACCAAGCAATTAGCAGCGGTGTTTACATGCTACCCATTAGCCGTACCCATCAGCTCATTAGTCATTGGGCATAAGGTGGGAATATGTCCTAAATTGCCCAACGTCGGGTTGGGCCATTTAGGACATTTGGGCTCAGGTGTTTTAATCTGAGGCTTCATATTATGTTGTATCGGTTTTCTCTTTAGAGAAGATGATAATTAACCTAAGCATAAAAAGTTCAGCACACGCTGAGCCAACCCCTATTTCGGCGCAGGGACATGGAGGCAGACTCACCCTATTTTAATTTTATTTATTTAAACTCACCTCCATGTTATACGTGTTTTTGTTTGTTTACTTTATACTGTTTTGTATGTACCTGTGTCTAAATAAATGTTTTTCTATTCTATTCTATTCTAATTCTTTTGAGTAATTTTTATAATTTATGCGATAGGGCTCGCTTGAGTTTCAGGAACTTTTAGAAATAAAACCTTAACATCCGCGCCACACAGGTCGTCGTATTATTTTTATTAATAATACTACTTCTAACTTGAAGTATTAAAGGTTTTCCACATAAATTCGATAATGACTGAAACATAATTAATTATACCGGAAAACTCTACTAACATTTAGAACGGAGTCTGATGCCAGTCCTGCTCAGCCGTAATTTTTATAATTTTTTTTATTCGTCAGTCAGTTGTTAAATTTCAAAGTTCGAATCGTGTTGATAGAAGAATGTCGTCGTTGAGTAGAGGAAGAGGTCGTGTGTGACAATAACATGAACAAAACAAAGGCGAGTTTCTTGTGTCTTGTTTTTCTTTCATCAGTGGGAAGAAAACAATGCTGCATTGTGCTCTATTTTTAAGGCTTTGGATTTCTAGAGAAGTAGGTATAGAATTAGCTGTAGTTTTTATGTGCTTTGATTGTAAATTTATGTACGCAGATATTTGTAAAGGGTTTTCTGGTCGTTTCCTATGTACTATAAATATCAATCTATGTAATATATTGTATTACGTATATCAGTCATCATAGTAGGTTCGACCAGACGCTCAGATACAATTTTTGAAAACCCGGAGAACCTCGGTACCCCACTGACATAGAGCAAATTCGAAGGCTCTGTCAAGACCTACATATTTACGTCTCTTGAGATCCTCGGCGAAATATCCCGCCCCACCAGCCCTCACGGATGTCCTCGGAAGATGGGAGGGCGCAAGTGTGCCAACGCATCTAGCGTCCCACACAATGGGCCTCCCAACTCCCATGGGACAAGTATCATACCATCGGGTCTTTTACCTTCGTCACGAAACAGAGCATTCGGTTTACCATAAGAAATATGTATTATTGTGCGATTCTAAAGTAGTTGTTTGTATTCGGGATAGGAATGTTGCGTACATACATAATGTACATCTACAGAAAATAGTAGTTCTTTGTGGAGCGTATAGAGGTCAAACTATGTTTGTTCTCTTCAAAGGAAAATTTATTTTTGGTTGGATCTTGTATGTTAACTTATCATACAAGATGAAATTGAAATGAAATTATCTTACCTTATCAAGTTATCATTGATAAGGTAGTTAATTTCATTTCAGAACGCTAAGTCCGAGTTGTGTGTTATACCTACTTTCTTCGTTTTCGAGTCCATTCGAGATCTGCTTTACCATAGTATTTGTGTGGAGTCCGATTTTGTCAGTTTTCCTATTATGGTTTATTTTTATATGTAGGTATCTTTTCTTTTTATCTTACGACAAAATAATAAAATGATTTTGATTTTTTGATTTAATTGAATAGGCTCCGAAACTACAGGACTGATTTGAAAAAATCTTTGATAATAATTATAATTTGATAACATCATTAGTCTTAAGTAGTTTTTGTGTTATTTTTTACTAACAAATTATGGATCTTGGTTGTCCGAAATAAAATATTTTTATTTATTTATTTATAGGCTATATAATATTTTCAAAAAAGTTAGGGATCCGCATGAAAAATTCAATAACTAAACCGTGCGCTATATATTCAACCTCTTTTTATATTATGGCGCGTCATAATAGAAAAAGAGGTTGAAATACCGCATGGTGCTTGCTTTTTCTCTACGGCCAGTGTCAGTTATTGTGGAGTCAATGTCAAAAACCCCAATTCTGGTAAAATAAGTAAGGGATTCGTATGAAAACTGTGAAACCCATCGTGTTAGTGTGTATAATTTCAGAATTTTTTGTTTAATATTCGTGCGAAGCCGGGGCGGACCGCTAGTAATGTATAGCATATATTATTAGCATAGTAATGTATTATTAAAGACACCGTACCTAAGCACCCTATACTAAAACAAAAAGGACAGTGACATGCCAAGTGCCTTTTAGAATAAACCATGGATGGGTCATAAAAAGTTGAGTGGAGCGTTCGCGCCAAATCACCGGTCTACGGAGAGTCATTATGTTCGCTCCTGGCCTAAATTAGAGCCATTAGCGCAATACGTTTTCGCTATTTTCATTAAATTCATGAGTTACGGAGGTTGTTTTTTTGAGTGGTGAGCCAATACTAATATTATAAACGCGAAAGTTTGGATGAAGTTATGTTACCTCTACACGCTATAACCACTGATCAGATGGGACTGAATTTTTGTATAGTTTTAAAGAAAAAAATCAATGACACCTTAGGTGCGGTGGGCGAAGGGCCACCTGCAACGCAGGAGGTTGCGGGCTCGATTTCTGGGGACAAATATTTGTACGATCTGCAAATATATATGTTCTGGTCGTTTTCTATTTATAATAAAAAATATGTATTCTAATAAGTACACCAGTCATCTAGTGCCCATAACACAAGCTTTGCATAGCTTGGGGCTAGATGACGCTGTGTGGAATTATTTATTTTTTTAAGTCTAGACAACTGCATTAAACTATACCTAGTCTATTTTTATTTTATGTATGTATATAATGGGATAAAACCGTCGCTGCCGTGTGGTGCCGGCATAGAATTTCACCACCCCGACTCTTCCCGTGGGTGTCGTAAGAGGCGACTAAGGGAAACACAGCGGGGGGCGGGCAGCAGCGCCGAACTGCGATCCCCAACCCGCATGCCCAGCGTGGGGATTATGGGCAATAACCCCCAAATAATGATGCCATCTATGGCGCTCATTAGGGGAGGCCTATGTCCAGCAGTGGACTATTATATAGTCCACTCCTAGCATGGCTGGTGATGATGAATGGGATAAAATACGTAAAAGTAAAGCCGCGGACAGAAATTAGTTTATTATAATCATCATTGAATATCCCTTTGTGAAGTTAAATAATTTGGAGGTACGGTTAATTACGTTTTGTAATTGTTATATTTGGTCCGCGCCGCCGGTATTTCAATTACAAAGAGAAGTTTTCCTCAAACTTTGTCTTTTGTAATAGAATAGGGAATTAGAGAAGTAAAGTACTTAAAGGATTTATTTTTAAAGATAGATATTTTTATCATATTCTATTTATTTATGTAAGTACTAATAATATAAGGAAATATTTGATTGTTTATTTGTTTTTATCGAATAGGCTCTAAAACTACTGGACCGATTAGAAAAATTCTTTCACCATTCGAATATTCAATGTTCCCCGATGAACATAGACTATCGAATATTTTCAAAAAAATTAGGGATTCACATCAAAAATTATTTTTTCGTTAAAAACCCGTGCAAAGCCGGGCTGAATATAAGATTACTCATAAACTTTAGACAAAGATATATAAAATATACATTAACCTTTTGTAGAATAGACACATTTGTAGAATGGACACATCGGGTTTATTCATATTAATAGTATTTAAATTATACTTCTTGTCATAATAAAGTTCCAGTTTTAACTTAATTTATTTTACTTAAATTTACAGTAAGGCAGTCAGCCTTACTGTAAATTATAATAAGCTTAAATCTACATAGATATAGAACAACTTAGGAAAATTCCGCCAGAAAATGTCTACGATACCTCCTCCAAAAGCAATGTCCTTGGCAAGACCTTGTCTAAATCGTGCCTAATAGACACGAGAGCCAGGGGAGTTTATTGGTACAGGACCGCTTGTAAATGTCAAGCAAAATATAGACACTTTCAGCCCCTAGAAACTGAAGTGTCCGCTACAGCTATTTGATAGGGTTTCTTATCTAAGGGTGGTCGCATCTCCACCGCGAAATCATAGCAGTGGAACCGCAATTCGGTATTGCACTGAAGTGGTGTGATGTAGCTAGCTTCCGAGCAGAATGGCGGAATCGCACGAGAAAGAGTCAAATCATAAATATAGAGTCATAGGTAGAAGATCGATAACGTCTTAAGGCGACTCGGGTAAATCAAGACGAACAACTTTGGTTTTAAGAGTTTGTTGTTTTTTTTTCTTTACAAAATAATAAGAAGATTTCCAGTTCTGATCTTTTATCTACCTTAACCCTGTATATGGAGTTAAATCATATATAATATGATTTACTCTTACTTGCCTAGCTCATAATGTATGGCTTTGATTAGAAAAGGTAGTTTTAACTATGCTTCGCTTGTCATGCGGCAAAATCATGGCGAAATTACTGCGGTTCCGGTGTTATGATTGATAGACTTAGATATATTTTTTAATGCATTTATGCACTTTTCTGTCTATTCACATAATAATTATGCACTTTCTTTTTAGGTATCTTTAATTATTTTTTTTTCGCGGCCGAGATGTGCTACTCGAACGACTCTAAAGGTTAATAGGAGAATTGTCCGTCCTAGAGACAAGGGATATTCATTTAAACGACAAATACATACATAACACTCATTAATATACTAACAAACTTAATAATAAATATAAATAAAATATTCTATTGCCTATGTTCATCAGGGAAAACGTAGGATTCTAACGGTGAAAGAACTTTTCAAATCGGTCCAGTAGTTTCGGAGCCTATTCAATTCAAAAACACAATCAAATCTTTCCTTTTTATAATAATAGTTTGACATTAGACAAGTAGTAAAGTAAAGTAATTTTTGAATAAATTATTTTATAATTTAATTTTTTTATTTATTAAAGTAGACCTTCTACCTAACAACCATTACTATTACTTTCTACAAACCGCGGCCATGAACATGTAACCTTGTTGTTGGAGTGTAGCTATTATAATTACGCTGCATGCAAGCTATTAGTTCTAAGTTCATTAGCTAGAGCTTACCGAAGAGCTAAGCTTTTAAGTAACTGCACGTAATGCAAAAGTAAAACTATTTAGCGCTACAAACAAAGTAAAAATTACTTTAACGGTAAACGGTGGTTTCCCGTCTTTTTGTCATCAGCCCAAGAATCTCATCCGAGAGTTTGGACTTCTTACCAGTACGCTGCTTTTTGCAAAACTTGATGCCCTCGTCCCTCAAAGTTTCGACCAGATTGTGTAGGGTCTCGTCAGCGTCATCAGTGGGTTCCAAGGCAGCGAATCTATTCCCGAGAAGCTGCTGAAACTTCTCGGTGCCCGCCAGGATTCTGATTGGGTTCGGTCGGAGCGTGGACTTCATCAGACGGTTTCTTTCAAGCTTCAAATTTATATTCAGAGAGCCTCGAAGGAGTCGGTGATCAGATCCGGTATTGAACCTGTTGATCACTGAGACATCTCTGAATATAATGCTTGCTATCCGTCATGATGAAGTCGATCTCATTTTTAGTCACAGAATCGGGACTCCGCCATGTCCACTTCCTTTGGGGCTGTTTCTTAAAGAAAGAGTTCATTAAGAACAGCCCCTCCTTCTCAAGGAAGTTGACAAGCATTTGTTCCCTGTGATTTCGAACACCAAAACCATGCGGGCCTATTCGGGATTCGTTGCCATTCTGGGTTCCCACCTTGCCGTTAAAGTCCCCTATAACAACGTTGAAGTGAGCCTTGGTGGTGTGATGTAAGGCTTTGGATATGTCTTCGTACATATCCTCCACTTCATCATCCGAGTGTGCCGAGGTCGGTGCGTAGACCTGAATGACCTTCAAGCTGTAGCGCTTAGACAGCCGAAGGATCAGGTACGCTACCCTGGTCGACACACTGGAGATTTCTTCAACGTTGTTAGAGAGGGCCTTATTGACGAGGAAACCTACGCCACCCTGGGATGTTTTATCACCCTCGCGAAAGTAGAGAAGATGGCCCGAGTCTAGGGTTACGGTGTCCTCTCCCTTTCTACGGACTTCACATAACCCTAGAACATGCCATTTAATGTTCTCTAACTCCACTTCCAACTGCGCTAGATGGTGATCAAGCCTCAGAGTGCGTCCGTTAAACGTTGCCAGGGTCAGTTTGTGTGGTGGATGGTAGCCTGGGGTAGCCCGGAGATTATTCGCACCCCCTGCCCCGCCGTTACCATGGCCGCTACCATGGCCAGGAATAGCGAGGCGGCCGGGAACTGGGGGCCATTTTATGGCTGGTTTTATCATATGGGGGATATTGCCCATAATCCCCACGCTGGGCATGCGGGTTGGGGATCGCAGTCCAGTGAGATTGTTCTGCAGAGGGCGCTGCTGCCCGCCCCCCGGTGTGTGTTTCCCTTAGTCGCCTATTACGACACCCACGGGAAGAGTTGGGGTGGTGAAATTCTACGCCGGCACCACACGGCGATGTATAACATGCACCCGTGCAAAGCCGGGGCGGGTCGCTAGTTAAGAATATACAAAAGTTATTCCAAAGCAATTACACAAACACCACCCTAATCTTCTCTGTGGTTTAGTTTCATTGAGGCACATTTTTATCAGAACATTTTGTTCAGCTTAAGCAGAGATGCGAAAATAGAGTTTGGTCACTGAATAACTATATACTTAATGCTAGGTGGCCAAAATGGGCCACTTCGTATGTACAGTGCGCGTCACATATAAGTACCCCCCCCTATCTTAATGTATGTGGGACACAATAGTTGTTATTGTTGGGAATTTCAGACTTTGAGTATTATGGTGGGTGGTTCGATCCTGATAAATTTTTGCATGTGAAAATTTGTGATAAGTTGCAAGGGAATTCGAAGTAGTCGTAAATATTATGTAGACTAGGGGGGTACTTAATTCTGACGCGCAAAATAAAACTATCTGCACTTAAAAAACCTTATTATTTATATCCCAAACTCCAAATGAAATTTCTTTTCTGTAATAAAATAAATATATAATGCTGGATAATCCACACAGCGTTATCTAGCCGAGCTTGTGTTATGGGTACTAGCTGACTGATATACACAATAGATGACTGATTGATTACATAGATAGATATTTTTTATCATACATAGAAAACAACCAGATCACTCTTAACAAAAATCTACAGATCATACAAACATTTGTCCCGACCCGGGAATCGAATCCGCAACCTCCTGCGTCGCAGGCGGACCTTCTCCCACCGCTCCACAGAGGTCGTCGGCTGTTTATCGTAGTGATAAGATAAAATGGGGGCGCTATGATTTATGTCGGGGTAGGGCTTATATTTGGAACTCCATACTTAGTTTTACAATCACATAAGTTTCACAATAAATTAAGGTTCAATAAAATCGAGAATATTCTTCTATACTAATATTATAAAGAGGATGTTTGATTGTTTGTTTGAATTGAATAGGCTCCGAAACTACTGGACCAATTTGAAAAATTCTTTTACCATTGGAATCCTTAATGTTCCTTGATGAACATAGGCTATAGAATATTTTCAAAAAAAATAGTTTCGCAAAAGTTAGGGTTCCGTATAAAAGATTTAATTTTTGTTAAATACCCGTGCGAAGCCGGGGCGGACCGCTAGTAGACAATCAATTAAGTTTCAATAAAAGCGAGAATAGACGAGAGAAAATCGTTGAATGGCGTGTTCCCCCCACATCAAAGCTATGCATTGAGCTATGCTATAGTGTGCTATCGCCAATACCTCGCTGGCTATGACCTAGCCTATAGCACACTAGCAGCTATTGTAAATTGATTTACGAGCCACGGTTATGTCTGCTGGTATTTTTCTCTGAAATTTTGCCAAATAGAATAAAAACAGTCGAAATGAACATTTTAGTTTTTGGCCGGAGTTCATGGTTGTTTTGAATATGCTTTGACGATTCTATGACTATAAGGTATTTTTATCGTAACTTAGATTTAATTTAATTACAGCTAAGATTTTTATCAGCCGGAAAAATCAGCCATTAAGCTATTTGGACAGCATTATATATTTTGACCGGCCATAAAATATAAACCATCAGCTATACTTGATCGGCAACTTAATTACCTATATTTTGTACAGTTGAGCTCAACTGTACAAAATATAATTAAGTAATTTGTTTGCAACAGTCAGCAGTTAGCTCAATTGTTTTAATGGTAAATGGCTCTAATTTAGTTATAGAATTGTAATTATCTGTGTTAATACAGGATTATATTTGATGAAAATAAATACAGGATATATATAGAGGTATACAGGATTACCTATATTTGATGAAAATAAAAAAGCAAAGCAGCTTACCATTAAATTGAAAGATAAGATTTGAAACCCTAATAGACGTTATTTCCTCAAACCTTGCCGAGGTTAAAACTGATCACAATTAAGCTTGGGGTCGCGATGGGGTCGCGTGACTTAACATCGTGTGCTTAGGTTTATCGCTATCTGAATCGAACAATAGAGCGTGGAGAAATGCCTGCCTTGATAGAAAGGAACTGGATAATTATGATGAAGGAAAAAGATTTGAAAAAGAGAGTTATTAACAAAGGAAATAACAATCATAATTACAGAGAACAAACCAATACTATTTCTAGTGTTCACAAATGAAATTGAGTTAACTGCAGACTCTTGCAAATAATCTACAGATATGCCACCTGAACCTATGTATCTTTTTAGGTATTATTATGTCAATACTGTATCTACAGTAGATAGATAATTATTAAACCTTATAAAATAATCAAATAGTACCGTTACTTAGATCTCAGTGCACTATCGACGGCCTTATCTCTGAAAGGGATCTCTTCCAGGCAACCTTTGCATGGACAGGATAGAGTAGTACAAATAACGTGATTGTGCTGTAAATAAATGTCACATAATATCAATACTACTATAGACACAGTGTAAATTGTTTGAGAAAATAAATGTAATCTACTGCTAAGCACAAGTAAGATATTTTACGTAGATTTTAATTACTAATAATATTGTTTCTTCATAATAGTTATATGTATTTTATTTATGTTTTTTAAAGTAATGTACTGTTCAATTCGTTGTAATTTGTATGTGTGTGTCTGAAGTGACCAATAAAGTCATATCTATCTATCTAAGCTTGTGTTTATTGTATACGTATAATCGAAAGCTCGCGTCTACAAGCGCTTTCCTTGCTCTATGATCCGCGATATCGTTGAGCTAAAACTTTCTCGTTTCCACCTCGTGGTGAACTCCATTTTGTATTGCGATCATTGCAGTTCGCTGTGCTACGAATATATTTATATCGCCATAAATCCTTTGAATTGCTATGTCAGTCTACTTCGTACCTAGTGAAATTACCATTATGATAAGATTATTGGGGGGATTGTGATGATAATATGGTGATAATTATGATGCTGTATGGATTATCCGACTTTATTTATTTATTATTATGAGGGGATGTTATGCGTAGGGAATAATATTATGCTACGAAAGGGGTGTTGGGTTTGGATGTGGATGGCTATAAAGGGAGAGGAAGGATGAAGAAATGATGAATGAATTGTGTGAAAGAGGACATGGAATGGTGTTACTGATAAAGGAAAGTGGAAGAAGACCATCATCATCATCATTAGCCCATGCTCATGTACCTATATTTGTTTTGCACAACAGTCAGTTAGTTTAGAAATACAGTTTCAATTGTAAATGCTTGATATCCATGCGACATCCACGTTATATCATTCTCAAAAAATAACTCTAAAATAAAACGAGAAAAACCTCTCCACTTTCTTAATAATATTCGCAGATTCCAATACGATACGCCGTCAGAGTAATACCGAATAAGAATTTCAATCATTTAACGTTCCCTCCTCAAAGATATAGAACAATGGTCTCTATGCCCATATGCATAGGCACTATATTGATGCAGGCCTCCTTTACAAGTCAGTGTGAGTCGTTAATCGGATGAACGCCCTTGGATCGCGCATTTTGTCCTAACTTTTATTCGACTAAAATAAACATAGCTCTGCTTATCTTGGGGCTAGATGACGCAGTGTGAGTTGTCCAGTATTATTTATTATAAATAAATCTCATTTCCATGTTCACTGGCCATATAGAGACCCGGTCGTTTGGGAAGCATGGGGCCGTAGCCAACACGACAGAGGTCCTTTATGAGAGTTAATTTGAAAGGCGGGGGCTACAAATAGCGGGTATGATCCTCGTTTGCACAATATAAATAAATAATGCTATACAATCCACATAGCATCATTTAGCTAGGCCCAAGCAGTTCATTATGAATGTTAGCGGGCTAACTGAGTTACGAATTTTGTTTATGTGAAGGACCCCAACGTTTTACCTTTAACGAGAGACTTCATCAGGGCAAGTTAATCCGCTAAGAGTTATAATAAATTTATCAAACCACAAAAATGTAATATTAAAAATTTGGTGCCTGCTTTAATTTGATGGATTAATTTAATGGACTTGACTTATATGTACCATATACGAGTACCTACATTACTACAAACATTTACAATTATATTTACATTATTAATTTTCATTTGAAATTGTTAATATACGTACGTTAACGTAACATACGTTACAACGCAACCGGAGCTTTGTTACTGTTTTTCGACTCAACCGCTTCACCCGCTATTTACGAGCCAAGGTAACATAGAAGGCAGTATCTCTTCCAGTCCATTCTAGCGAGCACTGAGCCGGAATTGACCCGTTTCCGTTCAGCTGGCTAGGCATGATACATCACGACCTTGTCAAAGCTTTTTCTCGATATCTTTACCGACGTTTTTTAACATAGGACAGGATAAATGTACGGTGATACCAAACTATTCTTTCGCGTCAGCTTTTTTACTTCGTTGTCGCAATATTAACATGCGTGCATTAATTTATGTTAGCCTTGCGGGACGTATGAAGACTTTTAAATGACGTGGGCCGAAAACTAGGGACGAATATGGCATAAATTCCTCTCATACCGAGCGCTCTTCTCATCATTAGTTCCATTTATTATGACTTTTTATATTTGTATGTATATTAGTAGGTATTTATTGATATGGGCCCTAGAATAAGCTTTTTTCCATCCATGACTGTTCTTATGCTGCCTGAAACAAATGATTTATTATTATTATTATCTACACTTTTAGAAATGTGATGGGTTTACTAAGATTCTGCCATCGATACTTATTTGAGAAATGTTGCTATTTCACAAATAATTTAATGAATACAAAAAATCTATTTAAAGGTTTTCTCAAAGCTATAACAAAATGCTGGAAAGGAAGTATTTTTGAATTGTTTGCTTTTAGTATTGATTAAATTGATTTCTTAATTTTTTTTTCTTTATAGCAAAATTACTATGCGCTTAATATAAAACAATGAATTTTTGCTTCTTCAACTGTTTTCGTACATTATTTTACATATATTTAGTTATAGACATCGATTAAATATTCGGTCTGGGTGAGGCCGGTAGAATCCCTAATTTCGAAGTTGAGTAAATAAAATAGAATATGAAATGAACTTTACATAGGATGACCTGAATTTTGAAGGAGCCGGCGGTTTTTTTGTTGACTTTACAACCTACGGATTATTCGAACCTCAATTTATAAAAACACTAGTGATCGGGCCCGGCTTCGCACGGGTATTTAACGAAAATTGAATTTATCATGCAGCTCCCTAAGTTTTTTGAAAATATTCTAAAGCCTATGTTCATAAAGGAAGTTAATTAGTGAAAGAATTTTTCAAATCGATCCGGTTGTTTCGGAGCCTCTTCAATTCAAACAAACAATCAAATCTTTCCTCTTTATAATATTAGTAAAGATAATGGCAGCGGTTTAGACATTTTTATGTCTGTGCCTTTCAGAGAAAATAAGAAATGCTTTCTTCTGAAATAATGGTTAGGCATATTTTCTATTCCGCAGCTCTAAAATGAGAGTGGATAGATAAATTTTCTGTTGGGAAGTTTTAGTACTGTGCTGCATGTGCTTTAACTTATTTTACGATGCTGTGTGAATGTGCCTTATGTAGGAAACTTCTCATTAATATTAATATAAATTTCATTCAAAGTGTACAGGAAATCGTGAGCAAAAAAAAAATTTAAAAAAAAATCAAATGATAACCCTTTATTTTTCAGCGAATCGTTAATAATTCCTTCCTTTCAGAGGTTGCCTGGAAGAAATCGCATCTAAGCGTTAACGCCGCCCATTGTACTAGTCTTATCTTTGGTAGGTATGTTCTTTTTCTGATATACAATATAGTATTTTTGTATTATATTGTATTGTATTGAACTCAGGTACCCAGGAAATAATTACTTTAAGCAATAAGGCCGCCTATTGTACGTTTTTAATTGAATTTAGATATAAGATTATTTATCTGTCTTTTTATAAATGTTAATAAAGTGTTCAGTCATTAATTCATAGAATCGGCATTATTAATTTCAAAATATTCCATCCAAAATCCATTGCCAAGTTAATGTGCTGTGCTGAAGCTATCATCAGCATATATTAGGCCACTGCTGGACAAAGCCTCCCCTAATGAGCGCCATAGCGCCCTGTCTTCAGCTTGTTGCATCCAGCATCTGCCAGCTGTCTTTCGCAGACCGCCATCCCACCTGACCGGAGGGCGTCCTAGACTATCTTTACCGAGAAATAGAAGCTAAGGAACTGTTAATATTGAAAAGTTGGTCCTTTCTTAACATTCGCAAACCGGTCCTACAACTTCCGCAAGCCTCGCCTGGCCTACTGACCGGCCATTCAATGTATAAACTGGATATACAAAGGTACAGTCGGCATCATAGGTAGCGTGGGAGATTCCGAAATAGTAAATAATGGCTGTTAAAATAAAAGTCGACTGTCGATTTGAATGATTTGTTGATGGTGATTTAGCTGTAGGTATTTTATTTCCGCGGTTATTAAATATTAACCATTAGGTAGAATACTAGCGGTCCACCCCGGCTTCTTAAAGCTTAGGTTCATCAAGGAAAATTTGGGATTCTAATGGTGAAAGAAATTTTCGAATCGGTCCAGTAGTTTCGGAGCCTATTCAATTCAAACAAACAATCAAATCTTTCCTCAATATAATTAACAAGTGCTGTCTGTACACAATTTTGTTATCATAGATATATAAGTTTTCAAAGCTTCCCGCAAAACTAGAATTAAACTTTATTTTTGTTTTGCATAAACCCTAGTTGTTGGTATAAAAAGCATCTTATAATAATTTTAGGAATTCTAGAAGTAAAAACTGCTTGGTTTTCAAAACCGAGTAAAGGAACTTCTCGTGCTGTCAGTACCTACACAATTTCGTAAACATTGCCTACATAACAGTAGGTACCATAAGAGCTGACATACGAAAACAAACAAGGTTTTGTATGATTTAATTTTATGCAAATTCTGTGTCCTTGTAGCATTTTTCTCGTTTTTCTGGCGAAAAAAGCCAACAGCAGCGTGAAAGGTGTGTTCTGAAAATATTCCTTTTTTGCGGGTAGGCTTATCTTTTCAGCGGTGATGGGATAAAAGAGTAAATTGGTTTAAAAAAGTAAATTTAATGTGTTTTATATTTGCTTAGCATAATTTTGGATAACAAAAAAGGCAGCAAATTCATTATTCTCATGAATCCTTTGGATAAAAAATTTAATACGACTCTTGTAACTCAGTCTGGGTGGCGAAGTGGCGCGGTTGGCGAAGGTTAACCTGCGACGCAAAAGGTTGCGGATTCGATTCCCGCCAGGTATAAATGTTTGTACGATTCGGGTGTGCTGGTTGTTTTCTATACATAAATAAAACATCTATCAGCATGGCCGTAGGGAGGGGGGGGGGGTTTTGGGGGTTCAAATCCCCCCGAAATGTTGAGGCACCGATAAAAATCAAACTTGAATAGGTAAAATTTTCTCGAATACGTACTCGTACGTGGAAAGTGCGGCTTACTTTAAATAGCAGCTATTCTCTCTTAAAAACACAAAATTTTTTTCGTCTCATTTCGTCTCCGATTAACAACAGCGTGCTCTGAGTCGTCGGTGGCGGACGGGGCGCGCTCGCGCACCATGCCATGCAATTCTTATTGTGTATCTACATACTGTATGTAAGCACTTAAATATTTCTTTAAATTATTCTCTTTTGAAAACTCAAACTTTTTTTCGACAAAATTCGTCTCTTCATTTTAAATGAGCTGGGTGCACGCATCGCATTCATTTACGGCCGATTCCAGCTAGTCAGGCAGATCACGACATTACTTTTAATTTTATAAATCAATAGACCTATTTTGTTGTCGTTCCGTAATTGAATTGCTTTCTCCGTTTACTGTCATGTATTTATTTATAACATTCTTTTCTAAACTATTTAATAACGGCCCAAAAATGTCACAAAAAATTTCGCGGCTCGCTCCGCTCGCCATTCATTCGGAATTATTTTTTAAGCTTTTTAACAACCAAAAACAGAAAATGCCACAATTTCTAAAAATTTTCAGCGGCCGCAAACACAACAAAATATCGGCGGTCACTCCACTCACTGTTATAATTTTGGCTCTAAAAGTTTCAGGGTTCGCTAATCATAATCTTTTGTCACTCTTGATTCTATTTTATAGATCATCCGACAGGTCGCACAAAAAGTTGCGGCTCGCTTCACTCGCCGTTTCTTCTGTAGCCTTTTGGTCATTTTTATCAGCATGCCGAAAATATGTAAAAAAATTGCGGCTCGCTTCGCTCGCCGTTCATTCTGTAGCCTTTCGGTCAGTTTTATCAGCCTGCCGAAAATATGTAAAAAATTTGGCGGCTCGCTTCGCTCGCCGATCATTCTATAGCCATTTAGGCATTCTTATCAGCCTGCCGAAAGTATGTAAAAACATTGGCGGCTGGCTTCGCTCGCCATTCTCTCATAATAATGTGAGTTGTTATACCTACCCCTTAACTAATACTACTAACTTTTTTGTCACCCGAAATTGACACGCGAAGTTATTTATTTTTTGTATTTCTCACATTTTTTTCTTTGTTGCTGGCATACCAATCTCCAATCTCCAAAATGACCACCGCAATTTTTAAAATATTTGGGGCTAGCTGTCATATCTATTGTCACACTTTTGCCTACTTTTTTTTACAAAACATCGGAAAAATCAGAAAAAATTCGCGGCTCGCTCCGCTCGCCGTTACCCATGGTTATTATTTTTATATCGATTTTTTTTGGAAAGTGCTTGGTTGAAAACCACTCCGGGTACTAGCATAAGTACATATATAAAGATGTTGCATGTTGTCTCGGGCGGGTCTAAGGCTCGACCCCCCCCGAATAGTATTTCTGGCTACGGCCCTGTCTATCAGTAATATATTGTATTATGTAATTATATCAGTCATCTCGTACCCATAACAAAAGCTCTGCTTAGCTTGGGGCTAGATGGTGATAATGTGGATTTGTTCAGTATCATTTATTTATTATATTTACTTTATTTATTATATTTTGTATTAAATAAGTGCACTATCGCATTAGGTATGCCTGTAATGATAGCTGTACAATATCTATACTATTATTATAAAGAGGAAAGATTTGATTCTTTGTTTGTTTGTATGTTTGTTTGTTTGTTTGTTTGAATTGAATAGGCTCTAAAACTACGGACCAATTAGAAAAATTCTTTCACCATTAGAATCCTAAATTTTCCGTGATGAACATAGGCTATATAATATTTTCAAAAAGTTAGGGATCCGCATGAAAAATTCAATAATTGAACCGTGCAATAAACCAATAAATTGATTATTCTGATTAGGTACCTAAAGTAGCCATAAAGAATTACATTATTATGTATACTAGCTAAGCAGTCGAGCTGATTGTCATCCCATCTCCATAGATTGAAACATTCAACCACTATCATTCCATTTGAATATTGGTCCTGGTATTCAAGATAATATATTCACTGGCAGTCCTCCAAGGCTGCTATTGTCCAGACCAGACGTTCAGAAATACGTATGCCAAACTGACACTGACAGTATTGGGAATCGTACTCTGTAGGGTGATGGAACCAGTAAGTGACACCTTAAGGCATTTGTGTGATTTGATTTATTATAACTTTTTTTTATACAAAGATATTAAAACAGTTTGTAGTTTAAACTACAGGTATTATTATTGGGAAAGGCATGGCTGTCGTAAGTTTTTCAGAAAAGCTACATGATGGACATTACAAGCTTAAAACCAAAATTACTCAAAATCTTCAATAATGAACACAAAAAATCCAGTAATGAACCCCCAATAAATAACACTCCCCAATTATGAACATCCAGTATTTGTCACTTACCCAGTAAAAAACACCTAGTAATCGACACAAATCCCATCAGAATATAAGCGCTATAGAATTAAATAAACATAAGAAATAAGTAAGATTTATGTATACTTGCGTAATGTCAAGCCCATAATTAGCCTTTAATAAATTAAAAAATATCACAAAAACAACTTTATAATAAATTCAGCCTCAACCATCACTGGAAAATCTTGACTGATATCAGTCAGGAGATCTTAACTATTATTATTAGTATAAAGGTTAACTACATATTTGAATAGAAATAATTAATGATAAAGTATCAAAATAAAAAATCAAAGCACAACAATTGGCTGAAAGCTCAAACATCATATAAAACGTCTACATTTACTATAGCAATTCTAAACTCTAGGCTTATTTTATTATTCGTAAATAATGGGTAAATTTTTATCCATTTCTTTTAATTTGAATAAGCTCCTTTAAAAACAAATAGGCTCGTTTATCTTTCAAATTACATTTTCATATTTTATAACTAGAATCAGGCCATTTAAAGGATTTTCCGGAGGAAAACCTTAAGGTGCTCACTTCTTATTGGTTTTTTTCAAGTCTCATTCTGGCTCTTTCAGCTTTTTCTTCCATTGTTTCCTCCATGTACAGCTCGTATATTTTTTTATAAGAGCCATTTAGAACAAAATCTGTGAAAACCAGTTGATGACACTTTTTTGTACCCAATGATCGACACATTGTTCTTTACTGGTATTCGTGTTTCAATCGGTGTATTTCAAATATATACTTAACCAGCAAAATAATTAGAGCTAAGTTTGCTTAGCAACCCAAAAAGTCAACAAAACTATAAGTATGGACAGTTGTCGATTTGTGGAGTAAGTCACTTTCTCAGTACCAGTAACGAACAACTGTAATAAATTAAACAAATTGATGCCCCGATGCAAGACTGACTATAAAATTACTTTACAAATTCATTTAACTTTACAAAAAATCAAACATAATACAATAATATTTACTAATGACGAAATTATAAGCAAAAATGTGTACTCACATTCTTAAGGATTCAGTTAAAAAAAGAGCGTTTATTTCTGTTAACGACCCGGGTCGGCACGTTCCATCCTCCATGGTCTTGTAATGAAATGTCAGATTCTCGTGACGTATTAAAAAATGTCAGTCGGGAGTGAGTTGACCATGGTTTAGTGTCACCATGTGGTAAATTAAATTCTGAGGCTTACTATAGATGATCGAAAAAAAAAGTGTCGACCACTGGCGCTTGTCGATTACTGGTTCCATCACCCTACCTAGTTTCTGACACTTTTCCATTTCAATAGTACGTCTATTGTATATTTGCTTCGATTGGGAATTAGGTAAAAAGTCTGTGGATCCTTAACTCTGTAGGTCTGCCTACTGTATACCTCTTTTAGTACCCAATCTAACATTTAAATGTAAATTACTAGCAACAAGCTCCCCCTGCTAAGCGAGCAGGGGTAAGTATTTAAAAAATTCAAAAATTGTAATTATTTACAAATACACGTTGGGTTACTTTATTAAAGATTTTATACGGATCCTTAACTTTTTTGAAATTTGTATTTATTATGTAGAAGAACTCGTATATATTATGTAGGTATATCAGTTATCTAGTACCCATAACACAAGCTCTGCTTAGCTTGCGGCTAGATAATGCTGTGTGAATTGTCCTGCATTATTTATTTATTTAATTTTCTTTCATCTTAAAGGTCAGCCAAACACAGTCCCGGGAATTACTGACCTAAAACAAGACTCTTGTGTTATGTGTGACATTTTAAATATTAGGGTCAACGTATACATTTTTATAAGGTTCTCCCTGGAGTACAATGCATTTTCAAAATTCGACGCCAAAAAGGTGCTGACTCGCTCGTAAAAAGTTTGTGATATTGCTCGTATGTTCCAGTCTTCAACTTTTATAGTAGAACTAGAGGGTATATGTGCCCGAGCTGCAAGCAGCTCGGGGGTTGTGCTTCGCCTTAGGCGGCCTTATCGTCGTAGGAGTTGTAACTTTTCATAACCTAAAACGTCTTTGATTTGATGGAAATCGATATCCATGTGTAAAATCTGCGATAGTAAACTGTCAGCCATCTTGGATTTGAAAATAGACATCTTTTTCGTAATCTACGTGTTTGATTTAGTCGAAAACGATACCCATATATTTGGGTGTTTGGTCACACAGCAAGGCTCGCTTCGCTCGCCTTGCAGTGTGACAGTTGTCGAATTGCGGTTCGCTTCGCTCACCGCAATCCGACCCACCTCTTAAAAGAGAGTGGGGGTCACAGCACGCTCGCCATGCTGTTCCCCTTAGTCGCATTGCAGCTCGCTTCGCTCGCCGCAATGCTCCACGCCTGCTGGAAGAGGGGGGTCGTGGTAGGTCACAGCACGGCTCGCTTCGCTCGCCGTGCTGTTCCCCGTAGTCGCATTGCAGCTCGCTTCGCTCGCCGCAATGCTCCACGCCTGCTGGAAGAGGGGGATCACAGCACGGCTCGCTTCGCTCGCCATGCTGTTCCCCTTAGTCGCATTGCAGCTCGCTTCGCTCGCCGCAATGCTCCACGCCTGCTGGAAGAAGGGGGTCACAGCACGGCTCGCTTCGCTCGCCGTGCTGTTCCCCGTAGTCGCATTGCAGCTCGCTTCGCTCGCCGCAATGCTCCACGCCTGCTGGAAGAGGGGGGTCACAGCACGGCTCGCTTCGCTCGCCATGCTGTTCCTCTTAGTCGCATTGCAGCTCGCTTCGCTCGCCGCAATGCTCCCAGCCTGCTGGAAGAGGATGGTCGTGGGAGGTCACAGCACGGCTCGCTTCGCTCGCCGTGCTGTTCCCCTTTCGCATTGCAGCTCGCTTCGCTCGCCGCAATGCTCCACGCCTGCTGGAAGAGGGGGGTGACAGTTGTCGAATTGCGGTTCGCTTCGCTCACCGCAATCCGACCCACCTCTTAAGAGAGAGTGGGGGTCACAGCACGGCTCGCTTTGCTCGCCGTGCTGTTCCCCTTGGTCGCATTGCAGCTCGCTTCGCTCGCCGCAATGCTCCCCGCCTGCTGGAAGAGGGGGATCACAGCACGGCTCGCTTCGCTCGCCATGCTGTTCCCCTTAGTCGCATTGCAGCTCGCTTCGCTCGCCGCAATGCTCCACGCCTGCTGGAAGAGGATGGTCGTGGTAGGTCACAGCACGGCTCGCTTCGCTCGCCGTGCTGTTCCCCTTGGTCGCATTGCAGCTCGCTTCGCTCGCCGCAATGCTCCCCGCCTGCTGGAAGAGGGTGGTGGTCAAAGCACGGCTCGCTTCGCTCGCCGTGCTGTTCCCCGTAGTCGCATTGCAGCTCGCTTCGCTCGCCGCAATGCTCCCCGCCTGCTGGAAGAGGATGGTCGTGGTAGGTCACAGCACGGCTCGCTTCGCTCGCCGTGCTGTTCCCCGTAGTCGCATTGCAGCTCGCTTCGCTCGCCGCAATGCTCCACGCCTGCTGGAAGAGGGTGGGGTTAACAGCACGGTTCGCTTCGCTCGCCGTGCTGTTCCCTAAGTCGCATTGCAGCTCGCTTCGCTCGCCGCAATGCTCCATCCGCTTGCTGGGGGGTCATGGGGGGTCGTGGGGGTCACAGCACGGCTCGCTTCGCTCGCCTTGCTGTTCCCCTTAGTCGCATTGCAGCTCGCTTCGCTCGCCGCAATGCTCCCCCGCCTCCTGGGAGAGAGGGTTTTCGGGGGGTCGTAGGGGGTCATGGGGGGTCACAGCACAGCTCGCTTCGCTCGCCGTGCTGTTCCCCGTAGTCGCATTGCAGCTCGCTTCGCTCGCCGCAATGCTCCCCCGCCTCCTGGGAGAGAGGGTTTTCGGGGGGTCGTAGGGGGTCATGGGGGGTCACAGCACAGCTCGCTTCGCTCGCCGTGCTGTTCCCTGTAGTCGCATTGCAGCTCGCTTCGCTCGCCGCAATGCTCCACCCGAAAAAAAAGGTTAAAATTTGGCCAATTTTCGGTTTTTTATCAAAAAAGGGGGTCTGGGGGGTCAGGGGGGAAAAACTTTTTTTGGCGTTCAAAACGACTTTTTCTCCTCTACATGACTGTGAAAAAATTTTTCTTCTAGGTCGACCCGTTTGGGAGATACAAAAAAGGGGGGGTGAAAATGGGCATGGAGGGGGGGGTATTTTTTTTATTTTTCAACACGAGAAGGAACCCTCTATACGGTGCTGCAATCAATTTTTTTCTATTTCGACTCTTTTCGGTAGCAACTTCAAAAGGGGGGGTCCGGGGGCAAAGGGGGGGGGAATTTTCTATTGCCTTTAAAACCATTTGACCCCCTCTATACAACCCCACAAAAAAGAACATTCAGTATGGCTCTGTTTGGGAGCCCCCCTAAAGGGGGGGGGAGAAGGGGGGGCAAATTTGGAAAAGTCGGAATTTTCCCTAGGTCCCCCCGATACCCTCTATACGATTCCGTAAAAAAAAACATACCTCCCCCTCCACCATCAAGGAGAACAATTATGTCAATCAGTGAGTGAGTGAGTGAGTGGTAATTAAGCTATATATAATATAACTAGAGGGTATATGTGCCCGAGCTGCAAGCAGCTCGGGGGTTGTGCTTCGCCTTAGGCGGCCTTATTGCATTGGAGTTTTTACTTTTCATAACCTAAAACGTCTTTGATTTGATGGAAATCGATATCCATGTGTAAAATCTGCGATAGTAAACTGTCAGCCATCTTGGATTTGAAAATGGACATCTATTTCGTAATCTACGTGTTTGATTTAGTCGAAAACGATACCCATATGTAGGGGTGTTGGGTCACACAGCGGCTCGCTTCGCTCGCCTTGCAGTGTGACAGTTGTCGAATTGCGGTTCGCTTCGCTCACCGCAATCCGACCCTCCTCATGGGGAGTCGTGGGGGTCACAGCACGGCTCGCTTCGCTCGCCCTGCTGTTCCCCTTAGTCGCATTGCAGCTCGCTTCGCTCGCCGCAATGCTCCCCGCCTGCTAGAAGAGGGGAGTCACAGCACGGCTCGCTTCGCTCGCCATGCTGTTCCTCTTAGTCGCATTGCAGCTCGCTTCGCTCGCCGCAATGCTCCATCCGCTTGCTGGGAGTGGGGGTTCGTGGGGGTCACAGCACGGCTCGCTTCGCTGGCCGTGCTGTTCCCCTTGGTCGCATTGCAGCTCGCTTCGCTCGCCGCAATGCTGCCCGCCTGCTGGGAGAGAGTGGTCATGAGGGGTCACAGCACGGCTCGCTTCGCTCGCCGTGCTGTTCCCCGTAGTCGCATTGCAGCTCGCTTCGCTCGCCGCAATGCTCCCCGCCTGCTGGAAGAGGATGGTCGTGGGAGGTCACAGCACGGCTCGCTTCGCTTGCCGTGCTGTTCCCCTTAGTCGCATTGCAGCTCGCTTCGCTCGCCGCAATGCTCCCCGCCTACTGGAACAGAGTGGTCGTGGGGGTCACAGCACGGCTCGCTTCGCTCGCCGTGCTGTTCCCCTTAGTCGCATTGCAGCTCGCTTCGCTCGCCGCAATGCTCCCCGCCTACTGGAACAGAGTGGTCATGGGAGGTCACAGCACGGCTCGCTTCGCTTGCCGTGCTGTTCCCCTTAGTCGCATTGCAGCTCGCTTCGCTCGCCGCAATGCTCCCCGCCTACTGGAACAGAGTGGTCGTGGGGGTCACAGCACGGCTCGCTTCGCTCGCCGTGCTGTTCCCCTTGGTCGCATTGCAGCTCGCTTCGCTCGCCGCAATGCTCCCCGCCTACTGGAACAGAGTGGTCGTGGGGGTCACAGCACGGCTCGCTTCGCTCGCCGTGCTGTTCCCCTTAGTCGCATTGCAGCTCGCTTCGCTCGCCGCAATGCTCCCCGCCTACTGGAACAGAGTGGTCGTGGGGGTCACAGCACGGCTCGCTTCGCTCGCCGTGCTGTTCCCCTTAGTCGCATTGCAGCTCGCTTCGCTCGCCGCAATGCTCCATCCGCTTGCTGGGGGGGTCATGGGGGTCGTAAGGGTCACAGCACGGCTCGCTTCGCTCGCCTTGCTGTTCCCCTTAGTCGCATTGCAGCTCGCTTCGCTCGCCGCAATGCTCACCGCCTGCTGGAAGAGAGGGGTCACAGCACGGCTCGCTTCGCTCGCCGTGCTGTTCCCCTTAGTCGCATTGCAGCTCGCTTCGCTCGCCGCAATGCTCCATCCGCTTGCTGGGGGGGTCATGGGGGTCGTAAGGGTCACAGCACGGCTCGCTTCGCTCGCCTTGCTGTTCCCCTTAGTCGCATTGCAGCTCGCTTCGCTCGCCGCAATGCTCACCGCCTGCTGGAAGAGAGGGGTCACAGCACGGCTCGCTTCGCTCGCCGTGCTGTTCCCCTTAGTCGCATTGCAGCTCGCTTCGCTCGCCGCAATGCTCCCCCGCCTGCTGACAGAGGGGGTTTTTGGGGGGTCGTGGGGGGTCATGGGGGGTCACAGCACAGCTCGCTTCGCTCGCCGTGCTGTTCCCCGTAGTCGCATTGCAGCTCGCTTCGCTCGCCGCAATGCTCCACCCGAAAAAAAAGGTCAAAATTTGGCCAATTTTCGGTTTTTTATTAAAAAAGGGGGTCTGGGGGGTCAAAGGGTTCAAACTTTTTTTGGCATTCAAAATGACTTTTTCCCCTCTACATGACTGTGAAAAATTTTTTCTTCTAGGTCGATCCGTTTGGGAGATACAAAAAGGGGGGGGTGAAAATGGGCATGGAGGGGGGGGTGTTTTTTTTTTATTTTTCAACACGAGAAGGAACCCTCTATACGGTGCTGCAATCAATTTTTTTCTATTTCGACTCTTTTCGGTAGCAACTTCAAAAGGGGGGGTCAGGGGGCAAAGGGGGGGGGAAATTTTTACCTGCCTTAAAACCATTTGACCCCCTCTATACAACCCCATAAAAAAGAACATTCAGTATGGCTCTGTTTGGGAGCCCCCCTAAAGGGGGGGGGAGAAGGGGGGGCAAATTTGGAAAAGTCGGAATTTTCCCTAGGTCCCCCCGATACCCTCTATACGATTCCGTAAAAAAAACCATACCTCCCCCTCCACCATCAAGGAGAACAATTATGTCAATCAGTGAGTGAGTGAGTGAGTGGTAATTAAGCTATATATAATATAACTAGAGGGTATATGTGCCCGAGCTGCAAGCAGCTCGGGGGTTGTGCTTCGCCTTAGGCGGCCTTATCGTCGTAGGAGTTGTAACTTTTCATAACCTAAAACGTCTTTGATTTGATGGAAATCGATATCCATGTGTAAAATCTGCGATAGTAAACTGTCAGCCATCTTGGATTTGAAAATAGACATCTTTTTCGTAATCTACGTGTTTGATTTAGTCGAAAACGATACCCATATATTTGGGTGTTTGGTCACACAGCAAGGCTCGCTTCGCTCGCCTTGCAGTGTGACAGTTGTCGAATTGCGGTTCGCTTCGCTCACCGCAATCCGACCCACCTCTTAAAAGAGAGTGTGGGTCACAGCACGGCTCGCTTCGCTCGCCGTGCTGTTCCCTTTAGTCGCATTGCAGCTCGCTTCGCTCACCGCAATCCGACCCACCTCATAGAAGAGAGTGGGGGTCACAGCACGGCTCGCTTCGCTCGCCGTGCTGTTCCCCTTGGTCGCATTGCAGCTCGCTTCGCTCGCCGCAATGCTCCCCGCCTGCTGGAAGAGGGTGGGGGTCACAGCACGGCTCGCTTCGCTCGCCGTGCTGTTCCCTTTAGTCGCATTGCAGCTCGCTTCGCTCGCCGCAATGCTCCCTGCCTGCTGGAAGAGGGTGGTGGTCACAGCACGGCTCGCTTCGCTCGCCGTGCTGTTCCCTTTAGTCGCATTGCAGCTCGCTTCGCTCGCCGCAATGCTGGAAGAGCGGGGTCACAGCACGGCTCGCTTCGCTCGCCATGTTGTTCCTCTTAGTCGCATTGCAGCTCGCTTCGCTCGCCGCAATGCTCCATCCGCTTGCTGGGAGTGGGGATTCGTGGGGGTCACAGCACGGCTCGCTTCGCTCGCCATGCTGTTCCCCTTGGTCGCATTGCAGCTCGCTTCGCTCGCCGCAATGCTCCCCGCCTGCTGGAAGAAGGTGGAGGTAACAGCACGGCTCGCTTCGCTCGCCGTGCGGTTCCCTAAGTCGCATTGCAGCTCGCTTCGCTCGCCGCAATGCTCCTCCGCCTGCTGGGCAAGGGGGTTTTTGGGGGGTCGTGGGGGGTCATGGGGGGTCACAGCACAGCTCGCTTCGCTCGCCGTGCTGTTCCCTAAGTCGCATTGCAGCTCGCTTCGCTCGCCGCAATGCTCCACCCGAAAAAAAAGGTCAAAATTTGGCCAGTTTTCGGTTTTTTATTAAAAAAGGGGGTCTGGGGGGTCAGGGGGGTCAAACTTTTTTTGGCGTTCAAAATGACTTTTTCTCCTCTACATGACTGTGAAAAATTTTTTCTTCTAGGTCGATCCGTTTGGGAGATACAAAAAGGGGGGGTGAAAATGGGCATGGAAGGGGGGGTGTTTTTTTTTATTTTTCAACACGAGAAGGAACCCCCTATACGACACCGCAATCCAATTTTTTCTATTTCGACTCTTTTCGGTAGCAACTTGAAAAGGGGGGGTCAGGGGGCAAAGGGGGGGGGGGGAATTTTTTCCTGCCTTAAAACCATTTGACCCCCTCTATACAACCCCACAAAAAAGAACATTCAGTATGGCTCTGTTTGGGAGCCCCCCTAAAGGGGGGGGAGAAGGGGGGGCAAATTTGGAAAAGTCGGAATTTTCCCTAGGTCCCCCCGACACCCTCTATACGATTCCATAAAAAAAACCATACCTCCCCCTCCACCATCAGGGAGAACAATTATGTCAGTCAGTCAGTGAGTCAGTGGTAATTAAGCTATATATAATATAATATTTAGCAGCCAGAATATATCCCAGATAAAATATAAAACATTTATATCACACTATTTTCTCCCCGTGACTCTGCATGCGATTCTTCTATGGAAGGTTTTAAAGGTTCTGTTATAATACCGGACAATCGACACAGCATCATCTAGTCCCAAGCTAAGCAGAGTTTGATGCGAGTACTAGATGACTGATACGTAATACAATATACTATGTTTATAAATATTTTTATTATATACATAAAAAACATCCTGAAAACTATGAATAAATATTAACAGATCTTACAAACTTTTGTCCCGAGACCCGAATTCAACCCGCAATGTCTGCAGGCGGATCTAAGCCCACCACGGCATGGAGGTTGTCTGTGTTGTCATATTTAATTATTTTTTTTGTCTGTATTTTGGCAAAAGTTATAGAACAAAAGTTGTTAGTCTTGATCTACTCAAGTCGCCTTTAAGAGGTTATTGATCATCTACTTTCAACCCTGTATAGATTATAATGCAACAGATTGCAGATGGTCCGCCTGCGACGCAGGAGGTTGCGGGTTCGATTCCCGCCTCGGGACAAATATTTGTACAATCTGCAGATATTTGTTCAGGGGTTCTGGTCGTTTTCTATGTATAATAAAAAATATCTATCTATTTAATAATATTGTATTATGTATATCAGTCATCTAGTACCCATAACACAAGCTCTGCTTAGCTTGGGGTTAGATGATGCTGTGTGGATTGTCCAGCATTATTTATTTATATTCTAGCTAACTGATTCATTTCTTCATCAATACCGTCGAAAGCATCGCTAACACAAGACACTATGCTATATTCTCTTGATTATGTTTAGTACAAACATCCTTTGTATAGAGAGCCGCAAACGGCCTGAAAAAGTAATTTTATAGAACACTGCAGCGCGAAAGCAGTTTCATTTTAAAATATTCTCTCAAAACAGCTTACTCAAAGTTTAATCAACAGCTACTGTCTTCTGAAATGGTCTGCAGTAGTAGTAGTAAGTATTTATAACGGGATATTTGACATGATTTTTATCTATATTTTATTTATTTAAAATTCTTTAGTTTTTGGGGGTAAATAAACTGAGGGTGAAAACGGGACCCAGGCTGTAAAAATGGTCGCTATAACAACAAATAATATAAATAACAAATTATTAAGATTAAAGGGAGCTCTCATAAACGAGGGAACGTTTGTCTAGACGTAGGTATATCTTGAAACGTAAAAGGTCAACAGTTGAATTTTTATTACATTTTATTTTATTTAGGAAACAAACAGTTATTGTAAACTTAATTAAAAATTATATATGTAGATAACACTTAAACCAGGAAAGTTTCCATTATGTACACTACACACACTATACCTATGTGATTCAACTCACATATAGTGGCAGTAATGCACATTGCATTACTGCCACTATAATGTGAGTCGACTCGTACTTAGCCGGTTTAATTTTCTTTTGAGCTGCAGGCAGAGGCTTCTATAAAATAAAAAAAACAGGTCTGAGTAAACATCAATATCATGTTTTATTGTCAGAGGCGAGCGCTTATTAATTTTAACATTTTTATGAGAATCCGTCGAACGAAGCCAGGATTTGGGGATCTGTTTACTGTGGAAATATTCCTGATATGAAATTATTTGGAAATATAGAGAAAAATGTGGTAGCAATATCGGGTTTGCGATAAGGTACAAGGATGTTGGAGCTTTATTTTTACTTTTACCTTTAAATCCCGGGGTTTTGCTCGTCATAGGTAATTAAGGTAAAGTGCATTAAAGTGCTTTAAGATTTAAACTACAGGGTAAATACACTAAATCTCTGCTTATAACACATTTACACTTGCCAAGACGGGTACATCGCACATCCGTTTTCAGGGCATTTGACATCGGTTTCAAAACCCTTAGGCATCGCTTTTTTCTGTTTTGAATCTTTAATATCTCAGAAACTACTGCAGTCAATAGACTTGAAATTTAAAATATTAATACATTTCGTACGCCTATACAGATTTATAGAAGAAAATGAATAACAAATCGACATAAAGATTTCAGTACAAATTTTGAAAGCAAAATTTTAAATATAACCTACAGAGTCAAAAGTGATATCAAATGAAAGGCAAAATCAGTTTGTACATTCCAATACATATAGGATAATATTAAATTTCGTTGAGATTACCCCGAGACCTGTCTATATATCGAAAGTTTTCGAAATATAGATAGGTTTTATACTTTAGAATTATTTTCAAAAAGGTCGAAAAATTTACCATTCAAGGTTCATTAGGTTCGTTGGATTATTTTCACTTCCCAAGCACTTTGGCTCTAGACGATATAAAGTTTATTAAAATTCTTGCTTTTTCCCGCGACTTCGTCGATTTATAAATGGCTGCGCGTGCTAAGGTGAAGACCCGATATAGCGGCAAAAGCTAGAAATTGCATTACTTGAAACCATTGCCAGGTAACGGGTTTACCGACTATTCCTTGCTTCGTAGCAGTACCGCTGCAATCCAATAAAACGGAATGCCAATAACTGTAACATTTAATTTAAAATGAAAGTTGCTTTGAAAACATTCTAGAAAACTGCAAACTATAATTCGTAGGTTTGTGGTTGCATATTGATTCCGAAATGGCTCATCGTAACTTCAACTTGGTCACTCAGAGTTTGTTAAGTATTTTTTTAGATAGGTAGATTGGACTCCTTTTATAACTCAAACTAAGTATCGTAACGAAAACGTTGGGGTAGTTTTTATTTATTTTCCCTCTTGGACATGGTTCAATAAGTCTCACTGTCAAAATGTTTTATAATCGTTGAATCACTATGATTATGTACAAATTGGTATTCCACTGTCCCAAACTTTGTATTGGGAACAATATGGCAGCCTATATTCCTGTACAATTATGAATGTTTACGTAGGACGGTTTTGTCATTTGTGAAAATAAATTAAATACAAGTTGCTAATCTAATTGTTTGTCTGAAAATTGCATTTATTTCACCCTACCTAAATTAGCGCCGCCATTTATTGCGTTTGATTTTGATTATGCTATCGTAAAAGTTATATTTTGTAGATTACCTAATAATATGATAGGTGATTATGATAATAAGATAGAATAGGTAATAGGTACACTAAAGTAATTTAAGGTTGCGGTGCTAATTTGGATCATGGTATCACCTTATCCAGAAAATTACGAGTTAACAGAACCAAATTAGAACTATCTAGTTGGTAACTAAAAAATATCAGGAAATGTAATGCGAGTATACCAATGCCGACCCCTTTCCGTTTAGGTTTCGCCTATTTGACCAATTATTCTGATATCTTGCTCAACTTTCCATCCACTGTCCGAAGCGAGTGGTTAAAGAATTGTCGCTACTTTTAGATCGGCGCTCATTAATTAACGACAGCCTTTAATAACTACCTTCAGCGTGGCGTCAGTAAATTAAGTTAAATTATAAATTACTTAACCATTGAGTTTGTTAATTTCTGTGCTTAGTTGAAAAACGTTGAAATGTAGAGAAAAGTCTTTAGAAAACAAGCTCTAAAGAAAAGAAACAACGTAACAAAGACTTGGTGCTTTGTCTGTTTGGTAAAGAGTCACAAATATTAATCGCCTTTGTGTTTTTAAGCTGTTTAGAATTTATCTTTGTGTTTACAATGGAAGAATAGAAACTAATTAGAAGTATTTATAATTATAACTAATTTTCTAACTGGGTTGCAAAAGTTGTGGTTTACTTTGTATTATTTTTCTTTGTACATATTCAAGATCATATTATGCGATCTCGACACGACAATCCTTTTCTGACTAGAACCGTATAAAACTTCAAAGGGTTAGATAAACTTAGATTCAAACTACATTTGATTTTTTATTCATCATCACCAGCCTATAATAGTCCACTGCTGGACATAGGCCTCCCCTAATGAGCGCCATAGATGGCATCATTATTTGGGGGTTATTGCCCATAATCCCCACGCTGGGCATGCGGGTTGGGGATCGCAGTTCGGTGTAGTTGTTCTGCAGAAGGCGCTGCTGCCCGCCCCCCGGTGTGTTTCCCTTAGTCGCCTCTTACGACACCCACGGGAAGAGTTGGGGTGGTGAAATTCTATGCCGGCACCACACGGCCTGTTTTTTTATTAATTAATATCTATTTGTAAATAATTGAAGGAAGGTTACGCCATTGCAGAATAGCAGACTTTTTGAGCCGGAAAAACGTGTGCAAAGCCGCGCACATACAAGTATCATAGGTTTTTCACCGGCAAGCCGTAACGAGAGAATTTCCCACAGACAGACATCCGTGTATAGGTCACCGACGCAGTTGCACTAACGGGTCTGTGAATCTGAGCCGACTTGCATCGTTGAATCAGGGATGTATTGTACAGTTATAGGCGCGGAAATTCATTTTATGAGGGTTCTTTATAGGAATTTTAGACAAAAAAACTCCGCCCACGCGCTTATTTTCTTTGACGTTGTAGAGTAATGAAATATTTTCTCTCGTTAGTCTTCTCGTTAGACAAATTTGTGTATCTTTTTAAAAAGAGTCTCTAAAATATTGCATTATTTCATTCAGTTAAAGAAAATAATACGCGTTAAAGAAAATAATAGAACGTGTGAAAAATATTGGATCGGTCGGTATACACGTGAAGGCAAAAAATATATAAACTAGCGCCAGTATCGCTTTACTTTCAAATAAGGTTTTAGTGCTAAGCCACATTTCGAACAAGATTTTACTGCTAAGTCGCTGTCCAGCCTTAGCAGTTAGTCGATCACGACCACTTCACCTCGTGGGCAATAAATGGTAAAACTCCAAAGTAAAACTCAATCACAAATACTTTAGTGTACAATGAACTATTTTACGATTGTGACAATGATCTCATAGTTTCGTTGAATGTTATTTTTATTCCGTAGCAAGTGCCTCTTCAATAGCAATTCCAAAAGCCACTAGAGCAGATTGAGTAAACAGTAAACCTGCCAGAAATCAAAATATTTAGTCAACCAGATGGAACCAAAAAATAAGCGGTTCTCTCAGTACCTACCGTCAAAGCATGTTGATATGTATTTTTTATTGATTGTGGTATTGATGATGATGACACATTTCGTGACATCTCATCAAACTGTTATTGTTAATACTTTTCTGACCCACTAAGAGTACCTATAACATGTATACAAATCGATCTTTCAGACAGATGCGTTTATTATGTTCTGCTGGTCAAGAAATATAGCAGGGTGTGAATTCAATCTAGACCCCTTTAGCACGGATACTATTTTCTAGGATCTCCTAATTACGTCACTTTGTCATCGAATGCGTAAATTATGAGAAATATATTTCTCAACTTCAATAATGTACGCAATGTATGACAATGCGATGTCCATATATTATAGCTTACAAGACAATACCCATCCTAGGAGGAAGGTTAGGTACAATTAGAGGTAGATTAGGTCCTTTCCGGTTCCAAATCTACAAAAATCCACAATAACGTTTCTGAAATTTCAATACATATCTATATCTATACCTACTTATAATATTATAAAGAGGATTGTTTGTAGGTTTGTTTGTTTGATTTAATAGACTCCAGAACTACAAAGCCGATTTGAAAAATTCTTTCACCATTAGAATCCTAATTTTTCCTGTGGCTATAGTAGATTTTCAACAAGTTAGGGAACCGCATGAATTTTTTTTTTAATAGTCGTGTGAAGCGGGGGCGGACCGCTAGTTCTCAAATAAGATTGATGCGAGTTTGGTTCTCCACGTCATTCCAAGGCGCGGCTCGATGAAAGTTGTGAGTTATGATGGTAAAGGTCAACGTCATAATTCCGGAATATTCTATTTTTTTTCAAAACTTTTTGGTTTCATGGAGGTGTTCTTGTTGGTTTAATTGTCTTATCTACGCTTTTTTGTACCTTTCGAAGATCTAAGGTCTAGGTGTAAAGACCTTTATTCGACCTACCTCTCGGAAAATTTAAATCGTAGTTTTCATCCGTTTATGTTCTTTCGTTCAAAACGTTCTTGCTTTCTTATCTTAGTGATATTAGGGTAAACCTTTTTAACAAAGACGTTTAACCTACAATGAAATGACACAAATAAATCAGAACATATTCATGTAAATGGATAGTGTAGGTAGGAAATTTCTAGTACGCAATAGCGAACTATATAGAGTGAGGAAGTTACGCCTTGCTCTCTCAGGGGGTTCGTGTACGCCAGGGATGTCATCAGGTTCCGTAACGGTGGGGCCTTTTATAATAGACCATAATATAAGATTAATTCAGGGTGTTCTGGTCGTATAGTAAAATATCCTATGTATAGTAATATATATATATATATCTACGTAATATATTGCTTTAAGTATATCTCTATCTTCTAATACCCATAACACAATTTAACCTCTGTTTAGCTTGGAACTAGATGATTCTGTGTGGCAATCCACACAGCATTATCATCTAGCATCAATAAATGAATAACAATTTATTATTCCACTATAGCCTCGCCAGGATTTTAAAGATTAATAGTATTATCAAATAGTATTATTAAATAATAGTATTATCTATTTAGTATTTTAGCGGAAAGATCAGAAATAACAAAGACACTTTCATACTTTTGCATCCATGATAGTACAATTCTAAATATTCATAAACGTACATTATTTGTTACAGTTTACGTAGCCAATTTCGATACATATCAGAAAGAGAGCCAAGGAATAAGCAATTATTTTTGTTGCAATAAATGTGCTGGGATGTCTAAGATCGCTTATTCCGTTGCAATCTTAGATACTCTCAATAGCTTTTTGCCCAACATTTCGTCATCCTCGCTCCGCCCCTGTTCCCATTGGTCACGTCTCTGCAAACTAAACTAGATATCGTATTTCTACAAACAACTGCGTATTTTGTAAACATTTTAAAGGTAAATATGGTTTTCTTGTATCTTTCAAATGTACCTATCATTTGTAGCTCAACATCCATGCCACTAACTGTCAAATTAAACCATAATAAAGATTGTTGATAAAGATTTTCATATCTTTTTTTCTCGGATTGGGATTGGATTGTTTTAAGCGACCTCAAATCTTAATTTCACTGAACACTGAACTAACCCTAAACTTTTGACGACCTCTGTGGTGCGGTGGAAGGTCCGCCTGCGACACAGGAGGTTGCGGGTTCGATTCCCGCCTCGGAACAAATATAATGTACGATCTGCAGACATTTGTTCAGGGTGTTCTGGATCCGCAACTTCCTGCGACGCAGCCTTCGCCAGACCAGCCCACTGTGCCCTAAAGCTCGTCAAAATGCTACATCCTCAGAAAATAAGACACTATTATTCAGATTTCTGTAGGTAACACATCCATTATAGTTTTCTTTTTTGTATCGTTCACTGAAATTTATTTTATGAAATCTACTTTGTTTTTCATCCAAGAACAAACCTGAATTAAATTCTCCTGTGAAGAGAACAAACAAACTACATTATTTAGTCTTTATACGCTCACCCCACTGCAATTCTCGGAAGATTTGAAGAACTTTCCCATCCCTGATACAACAGCCATCTGATCTTGCACAATAACTGAGAAAGACACCAAAACCAACTGTATCCAAACCAATCGTTTGGATACAGTTGGTTTTTGTGTGTCTTGATTTGGCACGATATTATGTCTGTGTGTCATAGTCCCATACAATATTGTGCAGCGCTGTTACATCCATTTCCGGAATCTCTACGCTTCCTGTGAGTAACATGAGATATGGAGAAATACAAGGAGATCGCATCTTGCGATTCTCTGGCAACACTGTTAACTTAGTGACTCAACTTCAAATTCTTCATTCATGGCGCCACTTGCTTTTCGCTACGACTCTGCCAGTTCTATGTCAAAAACATGAATGATTTTCGTCGTGAAATTAAGATATCAAGTCGTTTAATAATAATAACAAACAATTTAAACGAAAACTAGTGTAGGTACTTACGACACTTCGAACCGCTAACGATGAACCTGTACTTACCTAATTGTTCAGTGATTCGAAGTCTATTTTCGATTTTTCTAAAAACTAAATTATCCGAATGAAATTTATATTATAGTGCTACTTATTGAAATGTCTATTTTCAAAAATGTTCAGATAAGCAAAGATAGCTCTACCAGATTCCGAATACATAAGGTATTATAGATAAGACCATTTTACACAAAACCCACAAACGCGAGCGTTTCTAATAACAATTTATATTTCTGTCAGGCAATAAGCGATCGATCAAACACATCGGCTACTTCACAAGTGCTATGCGATATCTAATTAACTTATCAAATGACATGTTCCGAGCACTTTCCCTCGTTGACTCACGGCTCACGACAAAGTGAAACCGAGACGCCGCAGTTTGTCCGTATTAGCACGTCCGAGTAAGGAGTAATGAGTAGGTGGACGGACTTTTAAGCGTGAGTCCCAGACACAGTCAGTTTCCGACTTGCTGTCGATTCGGACAAAATTTATTGGGACATAGTGTCCCAATTGACACTTTTTGATTTTAATGTTTTTGTTACTGTCGATTCCGACATTATCAAAAATACTTAAACTGAGAAAGACTACAAATACCTGTTTTCACCTATTTCTTTTTTTACAATAAATACTATAGTAGTTTGACGAATTCATTATGAATGTAAGCGGGTTAACTACGAACCTATTTTGTGTGCTCACGTGCTCGTGAGCGCATTGAAGCGATACAAGCGCGACGTGAGCCGCACTCACCCTGATGAAGTCCCTCCTTATATTAGGTCGCTAATATAATAGGTCTATTGAATATATTAAAAAAATATTTTCTTAGACAACGAAGTTATAATTTCTTGGGAACCGATTTCTTTTAAAGAATTACCTACTTAAAAACTTTATAGGTAGTTTCTTACAAACTTTGTAAATAAAGTATAAATAAATTGTCACGGTATTATAAAACTTCCGCGAAGTTTTCAAACAAAATAGAATTACGAAGTTGTTCGCGTTCAAGAAGTTTCATGGCCTTTTATAATTTACTATCGAACAGTTTTGTAAAATCGAAGCTGAACATTATTTTGTTTTTGTTTTTAAGTAGCTACAACACTTCGCTTTTTGTATATTTTAATTTGTGATTCTTCGAAAGGCAGGCCATAGCAGAAAACCTGCGTAGGTCTTTTGCTGCAAATGGGAAACCTTTTTCAATTAACTCATGAAAAAACTAACTTTGATTCAGCGGTAATGTTGGAACATTTGGAAATAACAGATTTTTGGCTAAAAATTAAAACAAAAGAATGAGTAAAGGGATATTATGCCATTCTACGCCAATATTTAGAAATCCCCTGTTTCATGAGTCTGTTTACAATTACAACTGACAATTGGTCCACAGAACTCTAACCACAGAAATCTAAATAATAAAGCACTATTTATGTAGATATCTGTGGTCGGATATATAACTCAAAGAATATTGTTCTATTTTACTATAAAAGCTGTCGGAGTTTTCTTACAACATATAATAGGTTAGTAGTTAACCCGCTTACATTCATAATGAATATTGTTCTAGTTGGTTATTTGCGGTTTACCGTAGTAAATAATGAAACAATAGAAATAACTATTAATTGATTGAGGGAAACCTTATAAACGGTGGTGTGATGATGATATTGAAAAGGTAGCCAAGGTTTGGTCAAGACTCGCTCGAGTGTAGTTTTATCGCCCTTGTCGGTTTACATACTAAATTTAAAATTAGTTTACTTTATCAAATATAAACAAAGTTACTTCAAGATCTTAGAAAATTGGCGGCACACATAAAATAATTATCTACGTAATCTCGACAAACCGTAAGACATAAGCTATAATTTTAGACACATCATCTGTAAAGCAAGTTTAGACATTTGCACTAAGACGGAAATTGAACCCGTATCTTCCTGCGTCGAAGGTGGAACCTCGCCGCGCCACAGATGTCGTCACTACACTTTCATCATCATCATCATCAGCCTACAACAGTCCACTGCTCGCCTCCCCTAATGAGCGCCATAGATGGCATTATTTATCATTTGGGGGATATTATATATTATACTATACCTAATAGATATACAAACTGTCTAAAACTTTCAGCTGTTGCTGTACCTACTAAACTAAGAGAAACTCCAATCGATTTATCAAACCGAGAACACTGTTTTACTTTGCGACTATGAATAATGAAGAAGAATGAGTAAATAGAAACAGATTATTTATAGATTTAATGAATATACCGTTTAACAACAGTCTCATTTGATGGTAAGAGATGAGACGAAGTGGCCGGCTATGTATAACATATGTAGGTCCAAAAAACACTGATACAATGCACTGGGTGTAGATATAGAAATAAATTATAAATAAATAAATAATGCTGAACAAATTACACAGCATTATATGATATAATATATTGTATGATATACATCATACAATATATTAAATACAATTTTTTTAGTACCTATCTGTATAATATAGAGAAAACGAACAGTAACACCCTGAACAAATATCATTATTTATTATAATCATTAGATTAAAATTCATCCGGTTTAATTCGGCTCGTAGGACCATAAAGATGTAAGGTTTCCGACCTTAGATGATATTGATAGGAGATGATAAATTGATAGATTGATTAAACGGATAACTTGATTTAATAATAATAATAATAATGTTTTATTCAATTATAAAAGATACACAGTCTTAATAAATAGTTGAAGACACCTTTTAAGTATTAAAGAAATCTAAAGAAATTCCACGTTTTATTGATATGAATACACGAGAAGGAGGTTCAACGAGTACCGATTTGCTTTTGCTTAACTAGGTAAAAGTGCACTGCTTGATAAAGTGCAAATATGCTTTGTACGAAATCGTACAAGGACTATCAAATCATTCAATGCTGTATTAAACCTACTAGACGATAGTGTTAACGATGAACCATGTACCCTGCCGCCTTTCACTCGTCACACCGGCTGCTGGTTGCATCACAGTGGTCACGTCACGAGTTCACTCACTCCTTGAGTATTGCACTCGGTACGGGCTTGGTGATTAAAATTCGGGCTTAAATTTTTGTTGTGGATACGTTTTTGTATAGGAAGATGGATTGCTACTAATCTAAAACAATTTATGTGAAACTAACGGTCAGCCCCGGCTTCGCACGGGTGTTTTACAACAATTGAATTTTTTATGCGGATCCCTAATTTTTTTGAAAATATTCTGGTAGCCTGTTTTCATCAGGGAAAATTTAGGATTATAGTGGTGAATGAAATTTTCAAATCGGTCCAGTAGTTTTGGAGCTTATTCAATTCAAACAATCAAATCTTTCCTCTTTATAATATTACTAATATTAAAATGTATCTACTCTCTGTTTTTTTTGGGTAATTAACGGCTAGACCAGATTTGCACTAGTAGATAGCTGATAATATAGCGGGTAAATTATGTACACTGTGATATAGGCTACTTTTACTAAATATAGAACAAAAATACGGTTCTACTTAAAAACTGTAAACCTAATGAAATTGTGAATTGCAAGTGGGTGAAGCTAGCTTGTTTCATAACTTAGGTGTTCCTGACGTTTCGACTGAATTCCACAAGCATTGCTGTCAGGTGCGAACCCAATATTAATAAAAGTTGGACACGTTCACAAAGACCAACGGCAACAAACAATACGGGAAGTTGGAAAACTTTAAGTTTTCAAGCATTTGATGCATCTCGTAACAAGAGCATTGAAAAACATTGAAGTTTCATATAAGTTTTGCCAGGTGAAACTATGGCTTCGGCGACACGGATGTATTTCCCAAATATATAGACAAACATGATTTGTAGTTTGAACATATTTTACCATGGTCTGCTATTATTTGTATTACAATTGTATGTAGGTATCTAGACAAACTGTACGCAGCCTTCGGTGATATAGCTAAAGCGGATATACAATGCATCCATTGCGAAGAATAAAACTATTTCTATGTAAAACAACTAAATGTGATAATACATAATAAATATAATAATAATACATAATAAACTACTAAATACTAATTTGTATGTGACGCACTACATCAGATTTCTCTCCGACATCGGAGAATATAAACTGTGCGCCTTGAAAATGTAAAACTAAAATGCAATTTCACAGCACTTATCGATTTAATAAGTTACTTTGTTTTTTGATAGTTTATTATTACCACTGTGACACTCTTGAAGAGTGTCACAGTGGTAATAATAGTCGATGAAGTGGAAAAGTACGAAAGTAAATAGTGAAGTTACATCATTTAGTACCTACGTAGTTGTGTTGCATGGCCTAAATAAAATATAAACTTTGTTTAAATTCAAGTTTTTTTATTTACCTGTTTTATACTAATTTAAAAATTTGTATATTACAAAGAAAACCTAAAGTAATCATTAATCACACTAAGTAAACCACAGTGGTTTGTAAAGAAGCTAATAGCGAGTCAGCCAAGTAACTATGAGAGACTTAACAAAATATAAAATAATTTAATTTCTAAGTACCTATTAGTGTGGTTTGTGTGTACTAAAGAGGTTAAACTAGGTAGCTTCATCATGAATAAGGGTAAGAAAAATTGGTACCTACTCACGATGTAGTTAGTACCAATTATTACTGAAGATAAAACCACTTGAGTCTTCATACGAACTGAATGGAACAAAATTAGAAGAAGTAAGAGAAATTCGTGATCTGGGCATTATGATGGATTGTAAACTTACATTCATTCCTCAAGTCAATAACGTCGTTGGCAAAGCGGCAAAGATGCTTGGTTTTATCAAAAGAAATAGTAAAGAATTTAAACCTCAAACGAAATTGCTTTTATCCACTTGAACGTCCGGCCCGCGCGGCGACAGGGGGTATCATACGCCCCCGCATACGTCTAATGATATAACCTAATAAATAAGCTAATACCAGAAATAGATGTCTTTGACCTACATAAGTATAAACAAATATAAAAAAGTCTTAATGAAACATTTTGACTCCCCATCCATGAATATCCATGCACCTTCTTAATATTAACCTTTATGTTTTATTTTATTCTTTTAGCTTTAAGTGACCCATTTTTAATAATACACTCGAGAGCAATGAATCCGGGTCACTCAAAGAAAAAAAAAATCTCGGAAAGTAAGAATGCTAGGTTAATGCAACTAAGGGTTACTTTCCGAGATTTTTTTTTTCTTTGAGTGACCCGGATTCATTGCTCTCGAGAGAGCAATGAATCCGGGTCACTCAAAGAAAAAAAAAATCTCGGAAAGTAAGAATGCTAGGTTAATGCAACTAAGGGTTACTTTCCGAGATTTTTTTTTTCTTTGAGTGACCCGGATTCATTGCTCTCGAGTGTATTATGTTCTTTAGCATTAAGATTAGGTTTATTTTTTTTTCATTTTTATTTCAATGTGCGCGCTCTTTACAACACTTAGTTATGTACACAATAAATTGTCATATACATATATTAGATTATTTACCTTAATGATAGTATTAGATATAGTAATAATATATATGATGTTAGTGTTCTTTAAATAAATAAATAAATTACAATACGTTGGAACTATTCTGAAAATTGATTTTATAAATTGAAATTATGTAAGTAACTGAGATCAATTTTTTTGATACTGATGTAGTTTTGATAAGAGGTAAGATTTGAGTATGTTTTAAGTGTTCTGAAGTGACATCATTGCAGACCTGTATGCGGGAGAAGTGACGAGTTTTCCTCTCTGATTACACAAAGTTATGTAGGTAACCATCACCTTTTTATGCTATAAATAAAACTTCACGGTCAAAAAACAAATATTTGAAATCGGAATGTACGTTAGCTATAAGTCCGCGGGAAAGCCCGCACGGTGCGTAACCGCGAAGTGGCGCAAGGACGCGTGTGCATTACGCACTGTCGTCGTAAACCGCATTGCGAATCATATCTCTGCAATTATCATTCTACGTTTAGCCTTTGTAAGTCATATCAAAACAAATATAAACGGTTTGTTTTAATTATTGTATGACGAATTAAATGTAAATATGAAAAAAAATGTTATCTCTCAATGAATGTAAAGTAGTAGTTACCTAAGTACCTAATAATTAATGGCATGCTATTCAAAATATAAAATCTTTGTATGCTCGAAAAAGTAAATTGTGTTGTTTCAAATCAAAATAAAAATGTTTATAAAATAGATCAGATATATCCATATAATATCTTCTTTTGCTTTGGCTTCATTTGTATTTAATTTCAATCTAAATAAAACCTATTTGGAAGTGAAGTAAAAACTCTTTGGTCTCGGTCTTATTAAATAGTGAAGAAAGATAACATCGGACTGGTCATACAGAACTTTTAAATCGAAATTTGAATATCCGAAGCTATTTAAATTGCAGATTTATTATGCATATATTTTTATAACTTGATAAATTATTTATTATCTTATTTACCATGATCTGTGTTTTGAGTTTTCCAATTTCGGCTTCGAAGTTTACGACGTATCGAACAAACTATCTATCGAAATTTAGTGGTATGTACACTCACCGAATGTTCCCTCATTTTGTCTTTTGGACCAATATCACTTCAAAATTTTTTAAATTGCAGATTGTGTTACTCAGTGACTTAGTTCAAAAATCAAGCAAAATATTTCGAACTCGAAAAGTATTTTCTTTGAATCATTGAACAATAAATAACAATACCACATATTTGCTACAGGTCAGCCCGAACTAATTAATATTTTCTTAGCGTCTGTTGAACACAATAAGTTCTACCGATTTGTTTTGCCACAAGGCTGAGTGGCCATATTTGGTGAAGAAATCATTTGTATGAGCAAACTGAACAACGTTGGTTTCCCAATCGACTGTTTATTGATGGGTTCAGTATAAAGGGTTGTTTCTCTTGTTACAGAAGTGGTCGAGCGTGTAATGCAGCCATGGGAAGTTTTACGGTGCGGACGGCGCTTCTCTGCGCGATTATGTTACTACCACATGGTAAATATTGAGTGCCTAAGTCCCTACCTAAGTCGAAAAACTGTAAGGAAGAACAATACTTAGCATTATGAAAAAGTACCTAAATTAGATTCAGATTTCTGTAATAATTCTACACTTTTTTATGTATGGCAGACATAAAAAAGTTTAAAATTATACAGAAGGTATCATAATTAAATGCTGACGCTACGACGCCAAAACATGATATAAATAACAATTTCGCTGTTTAAGCGAACATTTTAGGCTCACAATAATGATCCATCACTTTAGTTTAGGTTAGCAGATGTCAAAGATTTTATTTATGCTCGATAGGTTATTTCTTGAGTATTGTTTTTTATTATACATATTTAGCTCTAGAACCAAAAATGTACCTCAAGGCTCCTTTATGTTATCTGTGCTAAAGGTGGAAACATTAAGAATTGTGTAGGGTACACCGGGCTTATTCAATCAAAGTATAATCTTTGAACCGAGTTCAGTTCAGTTAACGTCACCAGCGTTAATACCTAACATAGTGACTTAAAATAAACTTAGTAGGTACTTTGTAGCAAAGATTATAGAGTAAGTAACTACAATCAATTATGTAGAGTTAATTACTGGGAGGGAATTTCAATGATCCATCCCAACGCAAGTAGAGCGTGGGTTCCCAGAACAAAATACTTGATTGATGAGCCATACAATAAGCACTAACTGCATAAGTATTACGTATGACAAGGCGGCATGTCAATGTTACGAAATAATACAAACTTGAAGGTGCGATGCGAGAGAGCTATTGAAATGTGCCGGTTTTGAACCGTTGTTGGTTGGAACGCGTGCGTTGGTGTCTTTTTACCCGACTACCAATATAGGAGGGCTATATATAAAACAATACAACACAAGAATGCTTTATTGTACACCAGAAAAAGAAAATAACGAAAACAAGACAATTACAGTGGGAGGCATTATCCCTTAGAAGCCATCTCTTCCAGGCAATCTATGGATGGAGAGAATTATGAAATTTTTGAAACATGAGACATTTTTGAAACTTTTGAATTTATTAAAGTGAGATTATTTAAGATTATTATTTTTATCGCTCATTAAGGGAGGCCTATGTCCAACAGTGGACTAACATAGGCTGATGATGATGATGATGATGAGATTATTTACCTTTTATTATGGTGACATTTATCTTAAAATAATTTGGATGACGTAAACTGGCAATTTGGCACAGAAATTTTCGATTATGTACAGAAAAATATCGATGTTTGGCTCTAATGCCAAAGTGAAGCCCTGAACAAATCTTTCATGATAATAACACAAAGCCATTGTCTGAGCAAATGCAAAAGTTCGAATAAATCCAAGCATTTTCGCATTCGTTTCCATTTGAAAACAGAAAAGTGTAGTTTCTGAACGATGTTATAACTCCTGAACAGAACGCAAAATTTTTGCTTCGATATAGTTTTCTATTGGATGCGATTCCGGTCTCACCCAAGATTTTGCAGACAGTCGGCAATACTTGTTTGTCCATTTATCCTCAACAAGTCATAAGCTACAGTTTTCCCTGGAAATTCCAAATCAGAAGCTTACCTACCGTAAGAGGTACCTACCCAGTATTCTGGCTCATCAATCAAAATTCATCCATCGCGTCTGCCTGAAAGTCTCTTACAGACAAATCAAAGCGGATCCATCCGCGGTTATTAGACAGATTTTGAAGAACGTTTTGCGATATTTCACTGTTTTGCGCGATATTTTGCAGTCAAAAAGGTACGTACTGCACTGAGTTTACCGAAAGAGCTGAGACTACGAAAACCAGCGTTGCTCCACTTTTTGTGCACTAATATGCTGAGACGGGACCTACTGGTTAGCGTCGTACAGACACTTTGTTGCTATTTTAATAAGAAGTTCGTAAATTTTAATTGAAATTTTCTAGTTGCTCTTCATAGTTGCAATCTACTTCATAGTGAGTCAATAAACAAATTTGCTTTCTTTTCTTTAAACCCCCTCAGCAATAGCGGAGCTCCAAGGACGATGTCCTGCTAAAGAGTCAGCCTGCCCAGCCAGGGCTGCGCCCTGTGAGTCTGATGATGAATGCGGAGAGCAGATCTGCTGCCAGGCTAGCTGTGGCCGCGTCTGTGTAGACCCCATGTTCACGGGTAAGGATCTTACTTTTGCCAACGCATTCACTACTTAGCCTTAGCTTGCGTATATCTCGCAGCAGCGGCTTTCAAATAAAGAAGATCAAAAGGCATATCAAAAATTTGAGTGAAAAATTCAAAAATAAAGTAGTCCTGTACTATTAAAGGTGACGCGATTGGCTTTTATTTTTTCTTACAATTAAACACGCTGACTTCACAAATCCAGGACTCCGATAAGCGTAAAAGAAAAGGGGATCGCGCCAGCTTTTAAAAAAGTATGCATTTCAAAAGCTGTTAAAATGCATAATAATGCATTATGGTATAAAATATAATCGTACAAAACTGGGTTAGAAGGTCTAAGTACAAAACATAATTATAAAAGTGCCTTGGCGTTTATGCATACTTTACCTTTCAAGATCTTAGATATGTTAATAACGTTGTGTTGTCTATGATACTAATCCAGCTAATTAGAAAATATCTCGTTAAGAAAATACACAACAAGAAAACGGTATTATTTTCCTGCCGCATAACTTCACATTGTTTACCTTGGAACAAGCTTCAGTACCTACAATCATCAAAAGTCTCTTACGTGCTTTGTGGCTGTATGTGTGTTGTCTACAAGATTTCGTTTAAAATTTCTTGTCTCTAGGCTGTGAAAACATAAAGCTATCAACCGAGCGAATCTCCCGAGCCCTAGCCGCGGAGAACAGCCGCGGAGGCCGAGGCAAACTGCCGTCTTTGCGGAGTCCACGCTGCAAGGCCACTGATGGGGAGTTCGAGCAAGTGCAGTGCGACAACGAGATCGTCAGCTCTTGCTGGTGCGTTGACCAAGCTGGATACGAGGTGAGACATTACGAACAGCAATCATTACGCGGTACCAACGTCTTTATGTTTTGTATAGCGCGGTATGCCACGGCAGTACCTAATGATCGTTATATTACTTATACTTAAGGTTTTTTAGAAAAGATTAGGTAAACCACAAGTATGAGCTTATTTATCATTAATTACACTAAGATTATGTCTACTAGATTGTTTGCGTAAGCAGAGTTATATATGCTGATATATATCTAAATTATAGCAAGAGACAGGCAAGTCGAATTTGGCAAGCTTACCCATTTGTGTTCCACTTTCGAATTAATTGTTTAGCTCTGCCAAATTGAGTTTCCAATACTTACTGTCATGATGTTTTATGACTCTATCGAAAGATACTCGGCAGAGTTAGCCAAATTCTCTGTTCAAGTGTTTATGTGGGTGTGTCTGTGATATAATAATAATAATAATACTAACAATCAACCCCTCCTGCTGAGATGTGAGATGTCGAGACGTAGCTATAGAGAAACAAAGGGTTGATTATTATAACTAATATTAATTCGTGATCGTGACTGACATTTTGCTACACAAAGCGCTTTGTTATTGTGCTCCTGAAATTAACAACACATTTCGATATGATATAAACCTATAGTTTGCAGTTATCCTACAGATGTAAGAATTCTGCACTTTATTGAAAGTGATAAAGCATAAAAGGGAAGGAAGGTGACAATGATGGTTAACATGCACGGAAGTTTGAAAGTGGCGCCAGTGAAACAAAAGATGATGAGTTAGCGTGGTACGGGCATGTTATGCATAGGGAAGAATGTCATGTTACGAAAAAAGTGTAAGGTATGAATTTGGATGGATATGTCGGGGAAGGAAGGCCAAAGAAAGGATAGATTGTGTGAAAGAGGACATGGGTAAAAAAGGTACGGCTATGACGGCTGATAGAGCTGAACGGAAAAAAATACATGTTTATGCCGACTCCACCTAGCGTCAGATACGGACCGGAAGAAGAAGATTGAAAGAGATAAAACGATTCTACCTCAAAGTATCCTTTCCTCAGGTCCCAGGCACCAGAGCACCAGCGGCAGGTCTAGTCAACTGCACACAGTCAGCTCCCTGTGCAGCGCACACCTGCAGGATGCTCTGCCCTCTCGGCTTTGAGCTGGACGCGCGAGGATGTCCTCTCTGCAAGTGCAGGGACCCTTGCAAGGACATCACGTGTCCTGGACAGCTGTCGTGCCAGTTGGAGGAGACGCCGTGTCTGCGAGCGCCCTGCCCGCCGGTGCCAACCTGTAAGTTTTCTGTGGTACCTTTAAAAGAAGCTTTAAAACTATAAAAATCATTACAGGAAATCCTACTACTTTATGTACTTGCGCGGGAGTTAAACCGCGAGGTTTGTCCAGTCGTTTGCCTTAGGTAGATATCAAAATGAACAAAGGTTTACGTAGTCCTTGATTTGGTTTACACAGAACGCAATAGCTCCTTCTAATTCCTGCCGTTGGTGTTGAAACTTATGATCAGTGACCGCAATAGATAGTCTATTTACCTAAATGTCAAGTTTGAAGGTGACACAGATTTGAGATATCTCTAAAATTAAAAGATGATCATTATAATGAAGTTTGATTCCCGGGATTTCAAAATCATGATATATAAGTATAAATGATTGATATAAGCAAGAATACGCTCTCTTACAGTAGGGACAGTAACTGTCCCTATTCAGATCTCTATTAAAAGTCTAACCACTTCACATGAATCATAATCTTGTTTTCCGTGGGTGTAAGTAGTGCTTATACATATGTAATACTATTGTGTTGTAATAATGGCAACTACTTTGAAATTGTTACTTTCATGGTCAATTACGGGGAAATTGTTAGTGACGGGTCATTTGCAGAGAAGAAAATTGCGTAGCGTATTCATGATTGCTTTAATTTAGTAGAGTTATGAGCATAGCCTGCAAATTATAGTTATTATATATACCTCTATTATTTGGTCAGGCTATGTCGAATAATTAATTTATTACGTTTGTTTTGTTTATTTGTAATCTTTGGCGGAATATAAAATTACCATCTCATACAGCGATCAGTGAACTGCGTTGTATGTAAGCTACAATAATATGTAAGATTATCATATTAAACCTAACCTAGTTTTATATAAATATGAAATTTGTAGCTTTTCCTGAATAAGGCTGCGGCGCCTAAATTTGAATTTAAGCTAAGGTATTGAGGTATTGTCTTAGAATGACAGCTTTTTGTATTTCACCTTTGATGTAAAGGAAGCAAGTCAAAACTGTCAAGTTTGAAAACAAGCTATCAATATCTTTGTGTTGGTAAACAACATTGTTCGCAGTATCGAGAGTTACTTTCATTAGTAGACAATTCTGTGACCATTCCATTTTCAAAATCAAGAGATCGGTTTGCATAATTGGGCCCGGAACTTGGTAGTGGTATCAGATAATTTATATATTTAATACCTACATTACATACATATTTATATACATAGATTGAATATTTTATTAACGCTATAAAACACCCAGAAGGAACACCCTGAATAAATATCTTCACATAATTTGTACCAAGATACAAACTAGCATCTATATTCACTTAGAATGTTAAAAATTCTGGTAACTTAAGAATTCGCAAACTGAAGCTTCTGAACTAATTTCTGAAAACTTATGTTTACTTCCAAAATAATTTCATGCCAAAATACCTTATTTTAACTCGAACTGCACGGTACCAGCCGGAGACATTACTATAATCACGCTGGCAAATCTTACACCATTAAACGCGTAATACTCATAAAAGTCGACCCAATTTGCCCAATTACCATCTAAATCTCATGTTATGATGCCGTAAAGCACTGATTTCACGATCGTACACAACTCGGAAGTTTTGTAACAAAGAAATTATTTGTTTTAGGTAAAAGAGGAAGAAGTTTGTCTAACATCTGCCCTGTTGGAGATCCGCTTTTGATTTCGGAAACCACCAGACCTTTCCTCTGCGGCACCGATCCTGGGAAACCCAACTGTCCACCACTTTATAGATGTCTTGTTGAGTCAGGTAATAAACAAAACGCTCATTTCTTTATACATTCATCCTTAAAAATCCACAACTGATACTTCAATTGATGGGTTTTAAGTTTGGTTATCCGATAGTGTCGAAACGTCGTCAGCGAGAAGTTCAATTTTTATATAGTATCTATTGCATAGTTTGATGCTCGCACGGTAGAGGCACGTAAGCGCGTTGTAAATCCCATACAAAAAACGCTTTACGATCTAGCAACAAACTCCCCTGAGTTAGTTCAGGGTCTCCCAAAAGTCATATTTCTTCATGTACGGATGTGTATTATTTTTTTAACTTTATCATATCGATTCATATAAACAAATCCCTGTTAATAAGTATCTTTCACACTTTTTACAGGAAACGATTACGGAGTCTGCTGTCCAGCATCCCTTGAGCTCCAAAAAGCTGGAACCTGTCCTGCCGCCAGCTCAGAAGACTGTGGCACCCCTTGCGCTCACGACTTGGAGTGTCCCTCAATGCAGAAGTGCTGCGACGGCGGCGACTGCGGCCGCCATTGCGTCCTACCCAACAATGTGACTCTGTGCACGCAACAGAAGATGTTAGCAGAACTGCTGGTGGTTAGCGAGAGGGAAGGGAGAGGGTATGTTCCCCAGTGTGGGGAGAATGGAACATTTGTGTCGCGGCAGTGTTCCAGGAATGGACTTGTTTGCTGGTGAGTTACTTTGATATATTCTGACCCTCACTTAAGTTCTTTAGAGTCCTACTTCAGATAACAGAGTAGGTAGTGATTTTGGTCGTTTTAATTTGGTTTAGCTTTCATGGTACTTTCAAAACTGAGATCACTTTATGAGTAATCCAATGAGTTGATCTCCATCAAAGGCTTATGTGAGTCAAGACACACACACATTAAATAGTTCTGGGACTTCAAATTAAACAATAAAGAATTGACTTTCAATTCTATTAATTTCGTATAGTAACACCTAACCTGACCTTTATGAAAATTACATCAAAATTACCAAATTAGAACTACATAGTACGGTATTTACACTGTTGCATACAATCTACAAATAGCTCAACTGATCCATATAAATACGAATATGGATCAATCGGAAGCATCCCGAAGACGCTGGCTGCATTGCCTCGCTGCATGGCAATGCTGATGCGAGTAGTAATTAAATTTAATTTCCTTGGAGTTTCTCTGGATACATTCTCTTTATCACCAGGTGCGTAGACTCAGACGGCAACAAGCTCCGTGGCTCCATGGGTCCCTCCGCCTCCGTGCAATGCTCAGCCCTTCCCCTCCCCGCACGCACCGGCGCCCGCTCCCTTAACACCTGCGCGCGCGCACTGTGCGCCGGGATCTGCGAGTATGGATACAAGACGGGGTCGGATGGTTGCCCGACCTGCGAGTGTGATGACCCTTGCGCTGGGTACCCCTGTGAGAAAGGCGAAGAGTGCGTGAGAGTCAAGGATTCGGATTGTACCGGAGAGCTGTGCACTGGATATCCCGTGTGTGAGTATTATTGCACCACCTTTGCAGTGTGGTGCCGGCATAGAATTTCACCACCCCAACTCTTCCCGTGGGTGTCGTAAGAGGCGACTAAGGGAAACACACCTAAGGGCGGGTAGCAGCGCCCTCTGCAGAACAACTCCACTAAACTGCGATGCCGAACCCGAATGCCCACCGTGGGGATTATGAGCATTAAATCCAAATAATAAATTCATATATGGCGGGTCATAAGGTGGAATATATCCAGTAGTGGAATATTAAAGGATGATGTTGTTGTTTGTTGTCGTTGAGTATTATTGCATAAACCAAGCTTAAACCGTTGTTTACTACAGCTGGATGTGACTTTTGTTTCACCTAAAAGCTAAGATATTGATGAATGCTATCTTTGGTTGTGCCTCGTAGTGTGCTTGTCATAAAGAACTTTCCCTTCTGGTGATAAGAAAATTCTGCTATCCACTTGAGGAGTAAAACTCTCTGTGTACTTTCTCGCATACCTTCTATTGAAAGGTCATCTTTAAAAACCTTTTTATTCCTTCTTTCAGGCCGACCAAAAGTATCGTACGAGAACCCTTGCGAAGTCGGTACCCCGGCGACAGACGACGGTGGCTCGGTGGTGGCTTGTGGCGCTGACAGCGACTGTCCGTCAGAGCATCTATGCACGCTGACCAGACGAAGTGGAACCGCGCTGTGCTGTCCTGATACAAGATACGATAACTCTACAGACGATCTGATAGAGGTAGGCAACAAAGTCTTTGAAGTTACAACGGAAACATACGATGGAGTGGTTCGGTGGTCGAGCGTAGAACTGACCGTGACTATCTTTCAGACTTTCACCGACAATTTTTTTTTACATTACATCAGTCTATATAGTCCACTGCTGGACATAGGCCTCCCCTAATAGCATGTAAGAAACTGAATGTTGTGCCTGGCTTTTGGTATAGGTACCTATATAAATAATTATTGACATGTATCTAAATTACATTAAACATAGATTTAGATAAGCAAAACAAAAAAAAAATATTAGAAGTGCTTTCTCTTTCACGTCTTCCACTAGTGGACAAAAACGCTTCAGTCAAAAGAAAATCAATAACAGTATATTTCTTTTTTTATAATAATTTACTTTATTAAATTTTACTTGTCTAGGTGCGTATTTTGTACCTAAGCCTAAAGAAATAAAGTTGTCGAAATCTAAAATCTCGACGACCTACAGGCTCCTGAAGAGTCTTTCCTTTCAGGAGCCTAAAGGTCGTTATAAAACCTTTGAACAACAATTTAGGTACGTATCTTTTGTTTATACCACCCTTTATCTTAATATTTCCAGGGACTGACCTTGGAGGCTTGCGGCTCTGAAGCGGAAGCCCTCTGCGGTCTGAACTCCACCATAACCTGCCCAGAAGGAGAATGCGAGAACGATCTCATCTGCTGTTCCACCAGCGACTGCGGCCCTGTTTGCATCGATCCTGCGAAGATGAAACTCCAGACGGATAGAGTTGATGACACCCCTACTAGTAAGTATAAACAGACTTCTATATAAGTCTTAAGTCTATTTTATTTGTATTAGAATAGTATTTATCTAGGTTCCTACAACAAAAATTCTTCAAAACTTCACTGAATTGAAATTAAACCAAATCGGAATTTTTCAAAGAAAACACGTTTTCTTGTTTTCTTTGGGCTTTCCTCGTGTCTTCCCTTGAATAGACGTCTAAGTCTTCTTCGATTATACACAAAGGTTAAGTATTGTAAACGCACATTCCATCGAGGTCCTCGGATATTTAAAAGCTTATTCCACCAGTTTTCACCTACTCAGCGACCTGTTTGGATTTTGAGTAGGTAGGGTATTTCGTAAAAAAAATCCCAGCATAAAAAAACAATGCATTATTCATAAAATCACTTAACCCCTATCACACCTTTTCACCCCAGTGTGCGAATACCTTCGCGATTTCGACGAGAAGATGGAAGGCACAGTGGACGGTATGAAGCTAGCTTTGCCAGCTCCCAGCTGCAACCAAGACGGCTCGTTCACTTCCCAGCAGTGCGCGGGAGACCGCTGCTGGTGCGTCGACTCCTTCGGCACTGAGATACCGCAGACTAGCACCAAGAATGCCTCGGCTGTGGACTGTGACCTGTAAGTTATAACTTAGCTAGCTCTGGCAACGTCTTGTTTAAATCAAGTCCTAGTTCATTTGACGACCTCTGTGACGCGGTAGGCGAAAGCCTGCCTGCGACGCAGGAGGCGGCTTCGATTTGGGACAAATATTTTTACGATCTGCAGGTGTTTGTTAAGGGTTTTCTGGTCGTTTTCTATGTAAACTAAAAATATATGTGTAATATTTTGCATTATGTACACCAGTCATCCAGTAGGTACCCAAAAAACAAGCTCTGCTTAGCTTGAGGCATCAGCTCTGTACTAAAAGGTTTTGGGTGAACGTCTACTATCATAGGATTCAATCCGAGGGTGTCTTCGAAAAAACCTGAACACCTTACGTTTCTAGGGTTCGCACGGAGCTGTCCTGCCTGGACCTAACGTGCCGTATGGGCTGCGACTACGGGTTCGAGCTGGGCCGCGACCGCTGCCCCACCTGCCGCTGCCGCGACCCCTGCGCCGGTGTCGCCTGCCCCGCGGGCCGCGCATGCGCCACCGTTGACGTGGCCTGCGACGCTGATTACTGCCCGCCTGTGCCTGCTTGTATGTATCACTCCTCAGCAAAATCAAAGTCAAATGCTTTATTTCCTTTAGGCCTTACAGAAATTTAGGATACGTCACAAAATACAAAATCTATTCTATTCTATTGTTTTTTTTACCTTTTTACATTGTTAGTTTTCGAGTTGGAGCAAACTCGTCCCAAACTTTTTTTTTCGTCTAGATAATCTGATATTTTATACGTTTGTATTTATGTATATAAAGATATTTTTTTCAACTCGCTTGTAGTTTTGTTGTACACTAATCTTATGAAATCTATTAGTGAGCACAGCCAGTTTATTCTTATTTCTAGTACTCTACTAAATTACAACATACATTTACAACTATTCAGAGATAGAGAAACATTTAATGAAACAACTCATTTTCGAGTTGGAGCAAAACTTGTCACCCCGGCTTGCTCGGTTGAAAGCTCTACTTTTGGCCTCAATTATTTCAAGTCTTCACCTATCATGAAAAAACCTGAACTGATTGCTCCTGATCAGAACAACCGTTATGCTTTACTCTTTGGTTTGCCGGTGGTCAAGACGATGACTTAATATTATAGGTAATGCTGATAACGCAATTTTTTGAATAAAAGTACTGATTTTGGTAGTCTGATGTCCATGGGGAGAGCATTTCAACGACGCGTAGCCTGTACAGCGAAAGATTTGTCGTAGAAAGAAGTACTGAGTGCAGGAACTTTTAAGATGAGGGTCTTGATCGTAGCTGCGTTCCTTGCACGATTAGCCACCAATTAGGCGATTGATATTTGCTGTGTTCTCTAAAATGATTGTAATTTCCAGGTCTTCCAAAGAAACCGGGTCAATGTCCATACCTGGTGCCTTCGAGCGGGTCGTGTGAGTTCGCGTGTCGCTCGGACGGCGAGTGCGGCGCGGGCGAGCGCTGCTGCGCTACTGGCTGCGGCACCGCCTGCACACATACACATCATCTCACGCACTGCCAGCAGAGGAGGTAATACTATCTATACTAATATTATAAAGAGGAAAGATTTGATTGTTTGTTTGTATGTTTGTTTGAATTGAATAGGCTCCGAAACTATTGGACTAATTGGAAAAATTCTTTCACAAAAATATTTTCAAAAAAGTTAGGGATCTGCATTAAAAATTCAATAATTGAACCGTGCGCTGTATAATCAACCTCTTTTTCTATTATGGCGCGTCATAATAGAAAAATTGGTTGAATATAGCGCACGGTTCTTGCTTTTTCTCTACGGCCAGTGTCAGTTATGGAGTGTCGAGTCAATGTCAAAAACCCCAATGCTGTTAAAAAAAGTAAGGGATCCTTAGGAAAACTGTGAAATCCATCGTGTTAGTGTGTATAATTTCTGAAATTTTTGTTTAATACCCGTGCGAAACCGGGGCGGACCGCTAGTACGTTATATACGACGACCTCTGTGGCGCGGTCGCTGTAATTTTTGTCTAATAATGTGCAGGATGTGCAGTTTCCAGCCAAGATTGCAAGCACGGATTTCAACTCTGTTGTCGAAAATTCGGTGGGAACTATCTGTTCTTGTAGAATTTTATCAGATACCAAATCAGTGTTTACCGACCTCTATAACGCTGCAGTCTTTGTAGCTTTCTAGACCTGCAAAATAAAGATTACAATATATGTATGTATGTGACGACCTAGTGGGGCGGTTGGCGAAGGTCCGCTTGCGACGCAGGAGGCTGCGGGTTCGATTCCAGTTCAGGGTGTTCTGGTCGTTTTCTATGTATAAAAAAATTTATATCAATTTAATAATATTGTATTATGTATATCAGTCATCTGTACCCATAACACAAGCTCTGCTTAGCTTGGGGCTAGATGATGCTGTGTGGATTGTCTGTCATCTATACTAATATTATAAAGAGGAAAGATTTGATTGTTTGTTTGTTTGTATGTTTGTTTGTTTGTTTGTTTGTTTGTTTGTTTGTTTGTTTGTTTGTTTGAATTGAATAGGCTCCGAAACTACTGGACCGAGTTAAAAAATTCTTTCACCATTAGAATCCTTAATTTTCCGTGATGAACATAGGCTATATAATATTTTCAAAAAATTTAGGGATCCGCATGAAAAATTCAATAATTGAACCGTGGGCTGTATATTCAACCTCTTTTTCTATTATGGCGCGTCAGAATATAAAAAGAGGTTGTATAGCGCACGGTGCTTGCTTTTTCTCTACGGCCAGTGTCAGTTTTGGAATGTCGAGTCAATGTCAAAAACCCCAATGCTGTTAAAAAAAGTAAAGATCCGTATGAAAACTGTGAAACTCATCGTTTTAGTGTGTATAATTTCTGAAATTTTTGTTTAATACCCGTGCGAAGCCGGGGCGGGCCGCTAGTTATTTATATATTTACTAGGTATCTCCTGTAAGATTACTGTTAATGTCTTATTTGTGGATTGAAACGACAATCGTAAAAACCGCCGGTGAGAAACGACACAATTATAATTAACTAGCGGCCCGCCCCGGCTTCGCACGGGTATTAAACAAAAATTTCAGAAATTATGCACACTAAAACGATGGGTTTCACAGTTTTCATACGGATCTTTACTTTTTTTAACAGCATTGGGGTTTTTGACATTGACTCGACATTCCAAAACTGACACTGGCCGTAGAGAAAAAGCAAGCACCGTGCGCTATACAACCTCTTTTTCTATTCTGACGCGCCATAATAGAAAATGAGGTTGAATATACAGCCCACACGGTTCAATTATTTAATTTTTCATGCGGATCCCTAACTTTTTTGAAAATATTATATAGCCTATGTTCATCACGGAAAATTAAGGATTCTAATGGTGAAAGAATTTTTTAACTCGGTCCAGTAGTTACGGAGCCTATTCAATTCAAACAAACAAACAAACAAACATACAAACAAACAAACAATCAAATCTTTCCTCTTTATAATATTAGTAGGTAGGTATAGATTTTGGCTTGTGGTGCGAACAATTTAGTGCGAAACCCCGCTACACCTCTTTACCAGCTATACTTTTCAAACGAATATTTCGACTGCAGCAATTAACATTGTCGGATCTACATTTTTGCGATTTTCGTTTTATTGCATAAAAGGCCTTAAAATAAGTCTATAAATGCTCCCTTAAATTATTAAATCTCTAAAACCAACCATCTCTGTTTTTCTAAGAGAAAAAAGTAGTATGTGTTTAGTGCGCCCAACTAATATTGTCGCATAGTGCATTGCGACTTTGTTACGGGGCGAAAAAGGCGCGCGCGGCGCGGGGATCTGCCACTTCCGACAATGTTAGCGGGAGCAGCGCACGCGTCGGTTTAATTTTTTAACCCGTAATATAATTTAGACAATTTATATGATAAATACAATATTCATGCTATATCGAGGTCGAGACGGATTTTAGACTCATAAGGTCCTGAATTTCATTATTTATAGGTTACGATAAGCTGAATTAATTAATATTTTTCTAAATAATGTTCAAAACTACTCTGAACGGACAATAATGTCGTATATGACAGATACAACAATGTTCATGGTTTTCTATTTAGTTTTCTCTGTTGGATGTGTCACATACAACATTGTTACTTGCTGGGATGTGGTTAAATTTTGTCGGATATGGTACTACCGACTTTGTTTCATGTTAATTTGATAAATAGTTTTGTAGGATGTACCACTAACTACATTATTGCTTGCTGTGTGTTTGATTGTATCTTGTCGGATAAGGTATTACTGACTTTGTTACCTGTTTATTTCTAATTTTTAGTGTCGGATGTACTACTTTTACTCAATATACACAATAGCTAGACCAAAATTCTATCTGCTCTGGCTTGCTATTTTAATATTTTAGGAGAATCCCCTCAAGAAGTCCCCTCATCTCCGTGAAAAGAGGGGACTTCTTGCTGGATTTGACGCGGAGCTACCAAAAGTGTGGTTGTATGAATAATTTGTAAACCTGACGAAAAAGAGGGGTTCGTGATTTCACTCTACTTATATGTAGCAAAACCGCTCGGAGTGACTATGATCCATCGTTTTCTAGAAAAAGGTCACACACTAAAGTAGGGAGACAGTGTGCACGTGACAGTAGAGCGATCAAACAATAGCAAAACTTATTCTAAATTAGTATCGAAGCAACTGTACTACGAATTATTACGTAAATCTTACCATGTGCCATAAAAGGTAGTGATTAAAATTTAGCTTTGTTACTTATTTTTATAGATGAGAGATTTTCCACTTGCATTCTTTGTTATTGTTCCTACTAACTTACGTACTACTGTACGTCCTTTGTAATAATTTTGTAATATATCTTCTACTATAGCCTATTCTATGCATGTTATATTTAAAGTTAGTACATTAAATTCTGGTTGTTTTCTATGTATAATAAAAAATATCTATCTATTTAATAATATTGTATTATGTATATCAGTCATCTAGTACCCATAACACAAGCTCTGCTTAGCTTGGGGCTAGATGATGCTGTGTGGATTGTCCAGCATTATTTATTTATTTAAATTAATGAACATACGTTTTTAAGAAATGATGATGATCTCAAATGTACTATGGCAGGATGGTTTCTTTGTTTTGTTTTGTTGATTCAACTCTACTTGTGCTGTATTGATTCATAATAGAAGCTACTTAGTTTTTGTCTTATGAAACTCTAGATTTTTATAAAGATTTCCAATAACGGATTGAATTTGAAAACCTACACAATGACTTCTTAATTTCTGGAATGTTAAAATAATAGGTTAGGAAAAAAGTCTTTTCGCATTATTAGTATGATTGTATGAACTTGTAATAAGATCTCCTTGGCTATATTATTTGTATCTGGCTGGTTTTGGTATCACTAAAAGTTTAGATTTTAAGGAAGATAATTCCAAATTCAAATTACCTAGGAAAATGTCTGATTTTTATTTGTTTTTCGTACTTTCAAGATGAGTGAATCTAATAAAGAAATACGATAACGTTTAAAATTTTACACACAAAAAAAACAACGCAAGCCGCAAAAAAAGGACCTAGTGCAGTGTCTGTGAGAGTAGATTCTTAATTACGACGTAATGAAACCGAACCATTTTCGAAGAAGCTTATAACTGGTGATAAAAAGTGAATCACGTACGACAAGAACGTGCGAAAAAGGTCGTGGTTTAAGGCCGATCAGGCATCAAAGACTGTGGCGAAACCCGGGTTAACTCGCATCAAGGTGATGCTGTGTGTGTGGTGGGATCGGAAGGGCATTATTCATTATGAGAGCCACCAGGCAGAACCATCGAACAGCTGAAGAGATTAAAGCAAGAAGTTGAGGGACAGCGGCCGGAATTAATAACAGAATCGGGGAGTGGTTTTAGCCACTCAGCAAAAATTAAGAGAGTTTGGCTGGGACTCTGGGAAATGTCAATGCATCCGCCGTATAGTCCTAACCTTGCACTTTCCAATATCTACCTGTATTCCTCTTCTTGAATGTCTTCTTGAATATCTACCTGTATTCCTCTTCATAATGCTTTTGGCAGTGTCAGGTTAAAATCACGAGAGGTCTGCCAAAACTACTTGTCGCGGTATTTTGATGGGAAACCCTTAAGTTTCTATAGCAATGGGATCATGTCCCTACCTTTAAGACGGCAAAAAGTTATCGAACTAAATGCTTCTTACATGCAACAACAACACCAGCCTATAATAGTCCACTGCTGGACATAGGCCTCCCCTAATGAGCGCCATACATGGCATTATTAATCAGTTGGAGGTCATTGCCATAATCCTCATGCTGGGCATGCGGTTGGGGATCACAGTTCGGTGGAGTTGTTCTGCAGAGGGCACTGCTGCCCGCCCCCCTCCGGTGTGTCTCTTACGACACCCTCGGGAACAGTGGGGGTGGTGAAATTATATGCCGGCACTACACTGTCTATTCTATGCCGTCACCAGACGGCCTTCACCTACATACTATAGTTAAGTGTAAATGAACTATATTAAAAATGTTTTGTATATTCTTCACAAATGGGAAGAAACTTTTTTCCCAAACTATTATGTAGCATGTACTTACTTAGTGGTCAGGTAATGTGGTGTATTTAACAGCTGTTTATAAGTGAAAAGTTCTGTCAACAAAGTCATTGATGTCATCTATCCATTGTCTAAGTCCCCGAAATAACGTCGTTAGAGATACTTAGTTAAAAAAATAAAAAAAATTAACAATTAATAACGTTTTTAGCGACACATCCAACACAAACGAAATGTGAAAGTCCAGGCAATATTGCGAGATGTGCCATATCCGACCAAATTTAGAAATTGTAGTTCAGATAATAATGTTGGATCTACCATATCCGACAAAATAGTTGGATGATTAAGTGGTTAACAATGTGGCATGTGCAGTTTCTCATATTTCCTATGCATTTTAGATAAATTTGAATATACTACTACGTCAGGTAAATAATATTAATATGCCATACCAAATTTGGCTCAGGTACATTGACTATTGTTCACTTTATTCATATTTGAAACTTTGAATGGCTGTACTGTAAAGTATCGATTTTGCACATACGACTATGTTAATTGCGACGGTCGATTTATCGGGTATTTATCACGTAGCTTTTCAATACCATCACACAGACAGAGCACAACGTTGTATGGTTTTTACTTCAAATTTTATTTATTATTCAATTTCTATTTGATTTTTTCAAAATCCACAGCTTTTGTCATCATCACAATATCTCAAAATTTTGCTCGGAAATCATATATACTATTCCATAGAAAAGAATTCAACGCGCTCCATGCTACGCCGTAGCAACAAAAATCCTCTTCACAAATTTCATTGATCTTAAATTTCCAGAGCCGTAGCCCTCCACACGGCAGCAGAGAGCGGAAACCCCCCAGCCTGGGCGTGGGTCCCGAAGTGCAAAGACGATGGAACATTCGAGAGCATCCAGTGCAGAGGCTCGGATAAGACGTGTTGGTGCGTTGATGCTGTTGGTAACGAGGTATGTTTCTTTTCGTTTTATCTGCCTCGGTTGATTTTTTGACGACCTCTGTAGCGAGGGGCTTGTCCGCCTGTGACGCAGGAGATTGCGGTTCGATTAACGCTTCGGGGCAAATGTTTGTACGATTTGTATATATTCTAGAGTTTTCTGGACGTTTTCTATGTATAATAAAAACATATCTATCTATATAATATATTGCCTATATTAATTATATCAGTCATACATAATAAAACAGGCTCCGCTTAGCTTGAGTCTAGATGATGCTGGGTGAATTGTGCAGCATTATTTATTTATTTTGATGATTAGTCAAAATTAAATACTAGAACTAACTTAATTCGACTTAGATCATCAAAATTACAGGCTTCTTTGATCTTGAACTGCAAAAGGGAACATTCTTGGATAAATCAGTGCCGATGCTCACATATTCTTCAACACTAGCTGAAAGACATTTAGACCTCAGTTTTCCTTGGCTAGGCTTTGGTCTCTCGGTGCCTTGTCTAATAACACATAGGAAAATAATAAAAAAAGATAGTAGAAATATACATAGATGATAAGATAATAGAATGTAGATAGAATAGAAAAATAAAAGAATAATAGGAAACTAATTGAAAAGCGTCAAGTCTGGGTAGACTTCAAGCTCCACCACCGTAGCACTACTACTGATAATATAAACCTAACTAACATCACTATACAATTCAGTTACCAGGAACCCGAGCAACAAATTCGACCCCGAACTGCGACGCCCCCTCGCAATGCCCCGACCCGGGCTGCAACGAGGAAGTCACGTGCCCCCACGGACGCGACCTGGACGAGCGGGGGTGCCTCACGTGCGACTGCAGGGATCCCTGCGCGGAGGCGCAGTGCAAGGCTGATGAGACCTGCGAGCTGGTGCCGTTGGATTGCGAGGTAAGTTTTTCTTTTATTTACTTCGTTTAATTCATTCACTTCATTCACTTCGTTCACTTCATTCACTTCGTTCACTTCATTCACTTCGTTCACTTCATTCACTTCATTCACTTCATTCACTTCATTCACTTCATTCACTTACTTCATTAATTTTATTCAAAAACAAACGACGAAAATACACTAAAAATTACCGAGGTTCCTTATTTGAGCCGTATGGGGCACATGACATTTCTTTTGTAATGTGAAGTACTTCAGAATAAGATCTTTTAACTGATGCTATTCCCAGGATGAGTCCTGCCCATCGCTCGCGCGCTGCTCGCCAGCCCCGCAATGTCCTGACGGAGTGGACCCGCTGCAGTCCCCGGACGCGTCGGGACCGTTGGTCTGCGGCCCCAGTGCCGCGGCCTGTCCGTCCACGCACGCGTGTCGCTTCGCCCCGCATGACTCCACGCCGTCGGTCTGCTGTCCTAAGCCACGTTAGTAGCCCTGCTGGTTGGGTAATCAGAAATACTTGTGAACTAGTTAAAACCGGTTCTAACCTCTATCTTTTGACTTAACGCCGTTCCTATACCTTCATCATAATCATCACCCTATAATAGTCCACAGCTGGACATAGGCCTCCCCTAATGACCCTATAGATTGTATTATTTGGGGGTTATTGCCCATAATCCCCACGCTGGGCATGTTGGTTGGGAATCGCAGTTCGGTGAAGTTGTTCTGCAGAGGGCGCTGCTGCCCGCCCCCCAATGTGTGTCCCTTAGTCGCCTCTTACGACACCCACGGGATGATGGGGGTGGTGAAATTCTATGCCGGCACCAAACGGAAGAAAAATGCTTTTGACCTAATTAAAACCGGTTCTAACCTCTATGTTTTGACTCAAAGCCGTTTCTCATACCTAATGGAGGTAAACTGAATCCAGAATGAAGAACTGAACCTCCTGTACTAAATGGAGGTCAATTGAATAATACTTCCAGATTTGCCGGACGTTGATCTTTCACAATCTTTACTAATTTTATAGAGTCGATACTCTATTCGCAAGCATAATTCTAAACGAAATATTTCAAGGAAAATATAATTATTAGAGATATTATGGTATACTTGGAATGGCGTTGAATACAATCTACTCACCGCTTATTTCTCGATAAATCTTCCAGGTACGGTTTGCTTCGAAAGCAAAGATGAAGGCACCTGCTCATCCGGTGAGATCCTGAACACTACCCGCTGGTATTTCAACCACGAGAAGAACAGATGCGAGAGATTCCGCTACCATGGCTGCTCGGGAAACCACAATAACTTCAGGAGTAAAGAAGAGTGTAATAGCGTGTGCCCTGGTAAGTGTTTGTATTAAAATCTATCGGTCCGCCCCAGCTTCGCACAAAATTTAATTTTTCATACGGGACCCAAATTTTTTTGAAAATATTCTGTAGCCTATGTTCGTCACGGAAAATTTAGGATTCTAATGGTGAAAGAATTTTTCTAATCGGTCCAGTAGTTTCGGAGCCTATTCAATTCAAACAAACAAACAAACAAACATACAAACAATCAAATCTTTCCTCTTTATAATATTATATTAGTATAGAAGTTTAAATGAGACCGATTTCCTTTTATTATTTCGACCATAACAATTTTTCGCGGTAGGAGTAAAATCTAGTACTTAGGAGATGTATCATACGTTAACGTGATGTAGATTTTTTCGTCTAGGATACAGGTCTAGTAGATGCATAGATCTTAACATCAGAAAATGTTTGTTAACATCAGAAGTTAGGGCAAATAGTTCATTCTGATAGAGTAGGTCAGAGGATCTTAGTTCTCTGAATAGTTTAAATTTACTTTAATAATATTTTTTGCTAGAAAGATGACAGATAGTATATACACAAAGAACTTAATTTAAGTTGCTTATATAGTCATTATAATATTTGGAACAGCTGAAGGCGTAGCTGCCAAATTTACCGAGAAGACTGGACAGAAGAACGTTTATGAAGGCATGTTAAACAATATTAACAACATTTCTGTGTATGTGTCTCACCCATTGCTAGTCAAACCCACTAGTCTCATTAAACATTACGGGATATGATCATACCGAAATTCGGGTTGTGTCAATAACATCACAAACAAAACGTTGCACTTTTTTCTAATAGCATGGTGTTACAGTCGGATATCTGTTTAAATTGTCAAAAGACCAGGATCTGAAATTCACGAGCGTTTGTATAGCATCCACAGAAACTCTAAGTATGATTGCATAACTGTTTGTTGTGTAATAGAAAACTTTATAATAATGGGTCTGAATTAAAGCTTGGATATTAATTTTGACAGTTTTGAGCCCATGCGAAAGACTTCGTGAGAAGAACGAACTTGCTGCTCAGAAGTATGGAAAGGGAACTTTTATACCAGTCTGTGATGCGAGCGGCTCTTGGGAATCTGTGCAGTGCATGTCACATATTGGTAAGTCAAACCATCATCGTCAGCCCATATTAGTCCACAGTTGGACGGCCTCCCCTAATGAGCACCATAGCGTATAAGTCAAATCTATATAAATCGAATTCTTTATTTGCAAACATGAGTCACAGAGATAAAAGAGTGGTAAAAGGACATAAGCACGCACCATACATGTTTTTCCAAAAACTAGGACATGAAAATATACCTACATATATAAATTGTGTCAGGGACTCAAACCGTAGAGGAAAGGGAAATTATTGAAGGAAGAGACAAATACTATGAGCTTTGACCAAGATTCAGAGCCAAGATTTCGACGTAGACTTTTGTAGACAAGGCCATTAGTGCATATTTTTTTCAGGTCTGTCTAACTAGTCTTTTGTTCTGCCAATCTTTGTAGAAGTTGAAGCAAATATATTTTTACCTTACAAAACTTGATGATAGGATGATAAGACAAAAGCTGTAAAGAAGCCCAATCCGCTGGTCCAACTGTTTACTATGATGAGTGTCGTCATAGACTTCCCAAGTCTATTGTGGCGATTATACACAATTCCACTTATCCAATTGTTTACTATGATGGGTGTCGTCATAGATTTCCCAAAGGTGTCTATTATGGCGATTCTACATCCCAGGCTACTATGTTTTTAATTCTTATTGTATTTTCTGCAGACGTATGTTGGTGTGTGAGTACCCGTGGCGAGCCGCTGAAGGGATCCTTAGTTCGCGGCGCCAAGCCGACCTGCAACTTCAGACAGGCGCGGAAGTGGCTTCCCAAGGCGCCCGTTGATGAACGCGCCAAGGCTGATGAAGGTATTTATATTGTAAATAAACATATATTGTAACCTTTCTTTTGCGGGTCTAGAAAGATACAAGGACTGCAGCGCCGGTATAGACGTCGGTAAACATCGATTTGATATCTGGTCTTGATAAAATTCTACAAGAACAGACCGTTGTCTACTAGTATATGTTATCTGTGCCGTTATCATAGAATTTTCGACAACAGAGTCGAAATCCGTGCTTGCAATCTTGGCTGGAAACTGCGTATCCTGCACTTACTAGACAAAAGTTACGTTTTCTCCGTCTAAACCTTGTCTAGACACTGGTTTTCGACCAAATGTTTGAAAATTTGAAAAAAAAAGTCTATTATTAAGATTAAGTAGAACAGCTTAAGAGAACAGCTTAAGAGATTTAGCAGATTAAGCTGATGAGAGAATGATGTTATAACTCTTTTCATTTATTTCCAGTTTTAGAAGAACTGATAAGACAAATGACGGCGTACAGAATAGACGAGTTCGAAAGCGACGACGATGAATTCGAAGTTCCACTCGAAGGTCGGGAGGAACCGGTGCTGGTTACCGAGGAGGTGGCTCCGAAGAACGCTGACACCACCAGGCGGGTGGAGACGCTCGAGGTTAATGTGGATAAGGTGCTGTTCAAGACTAAATGCCAGCTGATGCAGGAGGAAATCCAAAATGGTGAGTGAAATTATTACTTTTTCTTTATCTAGTAGGTAGACAAGAAGCTCAAACTCTGAGCTGTCTTGTTGCCTATTTGAGTTCCGTAAACCAACTTTCTAATTACATATTTTCAATTCTTCAACACAATAGGTATTTCTCAAAAAATAATAACTATGATTTTATTTTTAATTTACTATCACATTTCAAAGGTCGGTTTCTATGAAACGAAGTTTGAAATCTGTTGTGTTTTGAAACAAGAAAAACTCAATCAAAATCGATTCATCCTTTGGACGCGCAGATAGACAATCCGAATGTCATTCATATAAAATATTCCACATCTCTTTTATTTAGCAACTAGCGGCCCGCCCCGGCTTCGCACGGGTATTAAACAAAAATTCCAGAAATTATACACACTAAAACGATGGGTTTCACAGTTTTCATACGGATCTTAACTTTTTTTAACAGCATTGGGGTTTTTGACATTGACTCGACATTCCAAAACTGACACTGGCCATAGAGAAAAAGCAAGCACCGTGCGCTATACAACCTCTTTTTCTATTCTGACGCGCCATAATAGAAAAAGAGGTTGAATATACAGCCCACGGTTCAATTATTGAATTTTTCATGCGGATCCCTAACTTTTTTGAAAATATTATATAGCCTATGTTCATCACGGAAAATTAAGGATTCTAATGGTGAAAGAATTTTTTAACTCGGTCCAGTAGTTTCGGAGCCTATTCAATTCAAACAAACAAACAAACAAACAAACAAACAAACAAACAAACAAACAAACATACAAACAAACAAACAATCAAATCTTTCCTCTTTATAATATTAGTATAGATAAAAGTAATAAGAATTATTTATTACAGAACTCATAACTATGTATGTATGTAGTTATCATTTATTTAAGGACTCAAAACTATGTAGTTATTTATAGTAACAAAGATAGGAAGCGATGCGACCTGCAAAAGTAGATATAATACTGTGTCGCAGATGATAACGCCCATCCCCGGGACAAGAGTTAGTAAGTTCCAACAAGTGTAGTACATAATTAGAAAACTTAACAATAACTCTCATTTTATGAGGAGAGAGAATGATGTCATCATCATCACCAGCCTATAATAGTCCACTGCTGGACATAGGCCTCCCCTAATGAGCGCCATAAGATGGCATCATTATGTGGGGGTTTGCCCATAATCCCCACGCTGGGCATGCGGGTTGGGGATCGCAGTTCGGTGTAGTTGTTCTGCAGAAGGCGCTGCTGTCCGCCCCCCGGTGTATTTCCCTTAGTCGCCTCTTACGACACCCACGGGAAGAGTTGGGGTGGTGAAATTCTATGCCGGCACCACACGGCAAAGAGAGAGAGTAATGATGTATCTCACGTATTTCCAGGTGCAGATGGGCACCAGCTCAGGTGCTTAGCTGACGGGTCGTTCGCGCCGCGTCAGTGTGCGCGCGGGCGCTGCTGGTGCGTGGACGCGGCCGGCCAGCGCCGCCAGCACCTGCCGCCGCTGGGTGACGCACCTGGCCCGGACGCATGCGGTAAGGCAAAAACAAAGTGTATAATACCAGGTAGAGAATGCTATCTAGCATTATGTTCGCCTTCTAAAGTGCTTTATTTCCATTAGACCTCACAAGACTCTTAGACACTTAGGCATTCGATATCTAAATCCTACTTATACTCAATAATTGATTACATCTATAGGTATACAAAAGGATGAAATCCATAACAGTTAATTCACTAAAGACCCTGTCGCTTAATTGCTCAATACCTAGGTATCTATAGAGGGGATGGATGTTTAAAGCATTTTTATAAGACCTAAATAGTACGATTAGGTAAAGTATCATAAACTTTCAAAGTGATCTAAAACTATTCAACATTATAGAACAAACACGAATCGAATCAGCGATCCTCGAGCTGGAACTGATGGGCGCTGACTCCGCGGCGGCGGAGCTCGCTCGCTCGGCGCTGCAGGCGCGGCTCGCTGCGCTCGGCGCGCGGGTGCCCGTCGCGGCCGCTGTCGACGCCAGCGTGGTCAAGCTACGGGCCGCGTTACCCGGCCCGGGGGCTGTAGATGTCGTCTACCATATCGAGAACTTGGTAAGTT